>JACXSL010001618.1:0-57709 GCA_019514585.1 Dendrobium officinale
TCCCTCTCTATTAAGAATGTGCTAAGCCTCTCATACCAAGCTTTGGGTGCCCGCTTTAATCCATTTAACGCATTTTCTAATTTAAAAACATGATTTAAAAATTGAGAACCCTCAAAACCTAGAGGTTTCTCTATAATCACATCCTCTTTTTTTATCCCATTTAAAAAGAAACTCTTAACATCCATTTGGAAAAGCTTAAATCTCTTACAGCACCCAAAGGCTAGTAGCACTCTAATGGCTTCTAATCTAGCTATAGGGGAAAAGGTCTCTTCAAAATCAATCCCTTCTATTTGGTTATACCACTTAGCCACCAATCTTGCCTTATTCCTAACCACCATACCAGAATCATTCATTTTATTCTTAAAGACCCATTTAGCTCTAACTATACTTTGTCCCTTTTTCCTTTCAACAAGCTCCCAAACATCATTCATAATAAATTGGTTTAATTTCCTTGCATGGCTAAGATCCAAAACTCATCAGAAAGGGATTGATTGATGTTGGTGGGTTCAGTCATTAAGATAAAGGCAGAGTAGTTCACTTCCTTCCTAAGTCCATGCCTTGTCTTAACACGTTCAAAAGGGTCTCCTATGATAGTCCTTTAGGATGACTTGAAGAAAATATCCAATCTCTAGGCAATGTGTGTGTAGGTTCAACCCTTTCCTCCAGATTTTCTTTTTTTACTCGGATAATCTCACCTACTCTTTTAGTATTTTGGGGATCTACCCTCTTCTCCAAATTTTTAACTCCAGTGGTAATCTCTCTAACTTCTTTTTTCTCCTCAACTCTAGACTTCTTAGGATCTGATTCATCAAATACTACATGACTAGTCTCCTCCACCACCAATGTCCTCTTATTAAACACCCTAAAGGATTTCCCCATACTTGAATATCCTAAGAACACTCTTTCATCAGATTTTGGGTCAAATTTTTCTAAGTGTGATTTTCCATTATTAAGAATAAAAACCTTGTAGCCAAAGACATGGAGGTCGGAAAAGTTGGGTGTCCTACCCTTAAGGATCTTATAGGGTGTCTTATAAAGTTTGGATCTAGCATTCACCCTATTCAACACATAACATGCTGTGTTTATCGCTTCAGCTCAAATGTACTTTAGAAGTGAATACTCTGCAAGCATGGCTCTAGCAACTTCAACTAAGGTCCGATTCTTTCTTTCAGCTACCCCGTTCTACTGAGGAGTCCTAAGAGCTGAGAAGTTGTGACTAATCCCCTTATCATCACAGAAGTCTCCAAATCTCTCATTTTCAAATTCTCCCCCATGATTACTATGGATGGTCAAAATCTCACAACCTATCTTTTTCTAAATCCATGTAAAGAAGGATCTATACTCATTCTTAAATAATAGAAATCTAATCCAAGTAAACATCGAGTAGTCACCGATAATCATAAATTCATAGAATTTTCCCCTTAAACTGGCAGTACTAATGGGTCCAAACAAATCCATATGAAGGACTTCTAAAGGTCTAGAGGTGCTAATGTCCTTAATGGAGTGAAAAGAGGATTGGACTTTCTTCTCTAATTAACATGCATCACAAAGGTGGTCTTTAGAGAACTTAAACATGGGGACACCTCTAACTAGGTCTTTTTGGGTCACTCTCCTAATGATTTTTATACTGACATGACATAACCTCTCATGCCACAACCATGAATCATCAACAGTAGTTTTTAAGCAAAATGAAGCAGCACATTCAATATTATTTAAGTCAAGCATGTAATTATTATTATTCTGCTTTTCTTACAAAATAATATTTTTATTTAAGCTTATAATGCAAGAATTTACCAAAAATTTTATGATGAAGCCCTTATCATAAAGCTGACTGATGCTGAACAAGTTGTGTTTCAGTCCATGTACAAACAAAACATTTTTAATCAAAAGGATCTTAGAGTTTTTTATTATACCTACGTCCACCACTTTTCTGATAGTGTTGTCTCTAAGAGTAACCTTTCCTCTAGCCCTGGCCTCCACCAAAATAAATTGGTTAGCATCTTCAGTCATATGTCATGAGCATCCGCTGTCTAGGTACCACATGCTCTCATGAGGCCTTTTATGAAAGCAATCTTACAAAATCATTAAACATTTGATTTAGTAACCCAAACATATTTGGGTCCCTTCTTATGGAAAGAAGAATGCTGAAAGTGCTCTGATGGCACTAGAAAGTTTGTTAGGAATGTTAAGCCCTTATGAACTGGCCCAAGGCTAAATAAGAGAGAGGTAAATTAATAAAGAAGAATCTTTAAGCAAAGCATAAACTAAAACCAATATTACCACATAGAAATCAAAGTGTGGAAGAAAATAATGTGGAAGCAATAATAAGAAAAGAACACACCAGATTTATGGTGGTTCGGTCAAGCCTTGACCTACATCCACGCCTTGGAGGTACCCTCCAAGTATTGCACTAAATAAGTGTCTCTCCTTTATCTCCCATAGCTAGGTGGAGAAGCCCTTACAAAATCACTTCCACCTTCCCCGGTGCAGCGGAGTCGCCGGGTCCTTTGACACCAAAGAGATCTTCTTCTTTGGTGAACTTCCCTCGAGATAAACCTTGAATCCGACGGTATTCAGGTGCGATCTTGCCGAAGCAACCGTGTGGAACCCCCTCCACACTCCCTTGAGTCCCCCCTCATAGGATCTTCTCCCTCTCTCAAACTCCACCCTTTCCTCACTCCCTTTCAAGCTCTCTCTTCAAGTTTCCCCCAAAAGAACGAAGCTACAATGGCTGCCAAAGACACTTAACATGTGCCTTGATAAAGCTTAAATAGAAGTTCTCAAAACGAGCTCATTAATACAAGTTTTCAACATTATTGTTCAGGACGATAGGCATATCGTCCTGTACGATCAGTATAATTTAAGCCCATTCAGCCTGGATGATTTGAGACGATCATAAGAATTTTATTCATAGGACGATAATATATCGTCCTGGATGATCAGTACAAATTATGGAATATCATCCTCGACATCTCCCTGAAAAAGAGCTGTCCGATGACCAATCGTCTAGCATATTGGCCAGGATGATCTGGCTATCGTCCAGGCTGATTTGAACGTGAAATTAAGTCATAATTGCTTTCCTTAAATTTCAAAGAAATTTTGGAAAAATTGACCTGGATCGTCCTGGACGATATTTTATAGTACGGGACGATCCACCTTGACGATGTCCAAAAATAGGTTATTTCTAAAAAAATTTGGCGGCAGATTCTTTCTGTTTTGAGCCTATCATCCTGGCCGATACAAAATCATCAAGGATGATGTGTTTTTCATAATGATGGCTACTTTAATGAGGATGCCCTAATTAGGGTTTCTGCTTTTGGACAGATTGTCCATGACGATATAAACATCGTCCCGGGCGATGTTACCAAAAACAGAAATCTTTAGGGAGCAACAAAAAATCTTCCAAGTTATAAAACATCAGGAGCCACACCAAATACAGTATACTCAAGAAAGGAAAAAATGTACAAACTGACTCAGACCTAGTTTACCCAATCTTGAGCTGATTCCAAATTGCAGTCTGATCGTGTGAACCTGAAATATTAGTACATAAGGCAGTCGTAGAGAAATAAGAATGTTTGCTATCATCAAAATCATAAACTATTGATTCAAAATAAATGTAATATATATATGTTATGCTGTGAATCATGTGATTTGAGTCTCCACATCTAATGTGTACAATGATGAACAGTGCAAGTGTATGAGACGTATCCTTATATGCCATATAAAAATAATATCTAACACAAGGAAAAGGGTTTACTAATCTACTCACGTGGTGATGCTTCCTTTTTAAAGTTATATGATGCATGCAATATTGATTTATTATTTTCAAAAGTTTTGAGATTCTTTAATTTCTAAAACTCTCTTTCTAACTCAATATGAGATGAGTTCAAGGAATCTTGTGCATCAGATAATTCAATATGTTTTTTGTTTAATGCATCAAACTCATTAAGTAGTGACATGTGATTACTATCAATTATAGAGTGATCTTTAAGTAAAATTTCATACTCTTTTTGTAAATTTAAAATTTATAATTTAAAATTAGCATGTGATTTCTTATGTTTTCTATATGATGCTTGAATTTATTCAAAAACTTCAAGTAGTTGCTCGTAGGTTAGTTCACATACCTCTTCTTGGTCACTTTGACCAAGATGATTGTCAGCCATTAAGTATAAGTTTGTTGTCTCCACTTCAGCTTCAGTCTCAGAGGAGTCCGATGCAGAATCCGCCTAGAATGACTTTTTGAATATCTACTTATCCTTTTTAAACTTGGATTTCTCCTCACTCGTCTCCTTGCTTGAGTGAGCTTTAAGTGTAAGATAATCATCTTTAATGTGTCCCAGCTTTTTGCATTCAAAACAGATCATATCATTAGAATTTTTAATTTTTTGCTACTCTTACCTTTTTTCCACTTCTGATGGTTCTTATGCTTCTTCCGTAGAAATCTTTTGAATTTTCTGTTGATTAAGGATACATCATCGCTTTTAGACCCTGTTAGAGTCAGTGTTCGTATCGTTTGTCATTAGTGCCATAGTTTTCTCCTTCGTTTTCTCACCTGCATTAAGGTTTCTTTGATTCACCCCTTTCTCATAAGTAATGAGTGATCCAAGTAAGTTATAAATCAAATAAGTATTCAAATCTTTAAATTCAGAAATTGCAGTAATTTTATCATAAAAGGAAGAAGGGAAACATCTCAAAATTTTATTATTCTTTTCATAATTTTTGAGTTCTTTTCCTAAAGCATGTAGTGAGGTGACAATTTGAGTAAATCTAGTATAGATGTTAGAAATTGTTCATTAAGTTTCATACAAAAAAGTTTATAGTCATACAATAAAATATTCATCCTTGATTATTTGACTTACTTGTTTCCTTTATAAGTGATACATAATTTATCCCAAATTTCTTTACCAGTAGCACAAGTTGAAACATGCATGTATTCTTCATATTCTAAAGTATAGAAAAACTAGTTCAAACATTTTGCATTAAGTTGTGTTTAATCCCTATCATCAAGAGTCCATTCATAAAAGGAAGTGGAATAGTAACAACATTAATTTTATCAGTTATAGGTGTATAGCCATCTTTAACAAGCATCTACATGCGATAGTCAATCAATTATAAAAATGTAGATAAACAAGTTTTCAAAAAATCAAAAGGAATATTATCAAATAAAGATGGTTGGGTAATAAAATTTATAGTGGTTTGGTCAACTCAACCAACATCCACTCCCCGGAGGTGCCCTTCGAGTATTGCACTAAACTCAGTAACTCTTCTTTTTCTCCCATAGGAAGGCGGAGATGCCTTTACAAACCACCTTTCCACCAACATCGGTGAGGTAGAGAATCCGACTCCTTTTTACTTCCCCCTGAAGCAGGTAGAGATTCTTAATCGATTGCTGAAGTAGATCTCTCTCGAACCTCCAAGGATTAGGAATGATGATCGGAGAAGATGACTTGGATCCTTGCTTGGAGCAACCTTTATGAAACCCCTCAGAAACTCCCCCTCGTAAGATCCTCTCTCTCTCTCTCTTTCCCTTTCTCTCCCTCTCCTCTAGGCTCTCTCAGGTCAAGACAGCAGCAAAAGATACCCTCTTGGGTGAAGCAAGAGATCATATATAGAAGAGCTTGGAAATAGCTCTTAATTACAATAAACTAACATTATCATTCAGGATGATCTGGAGATCATCCTATATAATCAGTACAAATTTAGCTCAATGAGCCAGGACAATTTGGGATGATCATAATGAATTTTGTTCCTATCATCCAGGATGATAGTATGTCATCCTGTATGATTAGTTTAATTAGCCGAATATCGTCCAGCACATCACCCTAGTGGGATGTTTGGATGATGAAAAAATTATGTTATCATCTAGGATGATCTCACAATCATCCAAGATGATTAGTATAAAATTACAAATATCATCCTGACCATCACAATGATTGGATGTCTAGATGATGGAAAAATGACTTTATCGGTCAATCTTTGATTATCTTGGACGATTAGTTCAATTTAGTACATATTGACCAGAGAATCGCCCTGAATGAACCAAGCCGATTAAACATCGTACAAGAAGAATTAAGGTTTCATTTAACGAATTATCCTGGACAATCCTGCGATCGTCCAGGATGATATAATCATTCAATTAACCTTAATTACTTTCCTTAATTACCAAATTAATTTAGGCATAATTGTACTCATCGTCGAGGTATATGTTATGGATGATGTCTAAAAATAAAAGCTACCTAAATAGATATGGTGGTTGATTCTTTCTGATTTATGCATATCATTTCAACCGATACTAATATCATTCAGGATGATGCGCTTAATGATGTCTGCCTTAATCAGGATACACTAATTAGGGTATTTATTTTTAATTAATCATCCAGGCCAATTTATGAATCATCTCGGATGATGTGACCAAAAATAGTAAACTCAAAAAATAGCAAAAAAAAATTTCCCCAAGTATGTGTGCAAGGTTACATAACATTAGGAACCACATTTTTTACAGTTGCCTCAAGAAAAGGAAAAAGATTATAAATTGACTCAGACCTAGTCTATCCAATCTTGAGCTGGTTCAAATTCTAATTTTGATCTTATGGACCTAAAAAGTTAGTACGCAAGGCAGACATAGAGAAACAGAGGTGTTTGATATCATCAAAATTTTATTCCCTGAAATTAGATTCACAACACACATAAGAGTTAAATAATTCTTTCAAAATATATTAGGAGAAATAATAATAAAATCAATAATATTTGAAATCATCAAAAACATATGAGTTGCAATAATATCAAATAGGCAAGAACTAAGTAGCAACTATCTCAACTATATCCCCTTTTTGATGATGGAAATATAATTATTATTTGACTAAAATTGAATACCCTAAATTTCTCCTTAATTGTCCCTAAATGAATAAGCATGTGAATATAAGAGAATTTCTATTATGAATATATCAATTTTTTTCCATAAACATACATAAGAACACATAAATAGGAAAAAAATAAACATCACTAACAAACCAAAAAATCAAATGTAAATATCAAAAGCAAACATCAAAATCAAACAATATTTACGCATATAAAAAAAATAAAACATCACTAATGAACCAAACAATCAAAAGCAAATATCAAAAGCAAACATCAAAATGAAACAATATTTCTCCCCCTTTTTGACAATAACAAAAAAAGGAAGAAAAAAATAAAAAAATGAAGAAAGTCATATGAGAAACATTTGATAATTTATCTTGAAAGAGATTGAATTATAATTACAATAACAAGATTAATGTCAATTAAAGAAAAATAAAGATTCAAAATATTTAAATTAAAATATAACATAGACAAGATAAATATAATAAGTTCATGAAATATTTTCGATAATTAGATAAGAAGAATTATTGTAAAAGTGATGAAATGAAGATTAATTAAAGTCAATTTTCAATACAAAATATAATTGAACATTAGATAGATTTGAATTTGAAGATTAAAAGATAAAGAAAAGAATATTAACAATACACTTGTTTGGTGACATTGTGCATCTTTTCAAATATTTATGGCACACTTTATGCATCTTTTTGTATTTGGGCTAATTTGTGCCTCTTTTCAATTTGCAAATTATTACGTATTCTTTTGATTTTTTTGTACACTTATACATTTATATAATTTTTTTAATTGATTTTTCCAAAATCAATAATCTAAAAACTCAAACTTTTCTAAGTTTAAAGATAATTAAATTGAAAAGAGAAATAAAAATTGATAAGGCATTAAAATAATAATAATATTATTAAAATTATGTATACCTAAAAAGAATATGAGATTGATAGCCTTAACTTGATTTAGTTATAAATTAATTTATATTTTTTTTAAAAAAATAGATTTCTTAATGAATTTAATTTTTATATTGCAATTCTTGTTATAACATTTTTTAGATCAAATAAGTTAGAATTAACATAGGAGCAAACTTTCATTTCACACAAAGAACAAAATCAATTAAGCAAAATAAGATATTTTTTATTGATATCAATATAAAGATCTAATATAATAAAGTACATCTGATATCAATATCATCTATTTCAAAATAAGATAACATAATAATATCAAAGATCTAAAGTAAGATAAGTACATAAAATACTAAACAAACACAAGTACATAAACTACAGAAATTATCACATCACATCTCTAAGGACTGACAAAGACAACACACAAGAAGTACATCTATAAATCTAAGGGGCCCTAGTCTGGAGGAGATGGCTGGTTGAAGATAGAAAAATAGCTATTCATCACAGCTACGTTGATGTTCCCCGAGTCAAACTGACCTCGAATTAAACCCATATTTTGTTGATACTGAGCATCCTATCGGTGTAGATGAGCTTGAATTTGATCAAAGCGCTGATCATAATAACTCTCTAGTCGATCAAAGTCCTGCACCATCTCCTAAAAATTAGGTCCATGAGTAGGCACAGGTGTAGTGCAGGTGCTGGTTCTCCCCATTCTCCCTCAAAATCCTTATTTGTATTATCACATTTCCCAAAAAGTGCTCAAAATGAAGCATCAATGAAGTAGATTGGCAATTCAAGTAGAGGATCAGGATGAATAGGATTGCACTTCTTCTCTAGGATATAGATCACTAGGTGTCCTAAAGCAATATTCTTCTTCCTCTTATGAGAGATATACCCAATTTTAGAAAGTACATGAATATAATCAAGAATAAATTAGGCTTTATCTATAGGTTGTCTAGTCATGATAAGTTAGGTAATAGTGACTGAAGAGGAATAATATTAATGCGATCATCAGCTTTAGGAATAATAAAAGTTCTAAGACTATGTTGAATGACCCTTGCATTTTGGTTTAAGGTATAGACCTTAGACAAATGAGATACTTGTTCAATCCTTCTAATAAATTTGTTTATTTTGATCTAGTTAAAAATAGATGTAGAAGTCATTGTGTGGGCTCTAATTCATTGAGTTCTTAAATTTAAAATGGTTTCCAAATCTTCCTTAGTGATTTCTACCTTTTTCTAATTCATCCTACTCTCATCCTCACTAAAAGACATGTTTGCCAGAAAATAATGAAAGGTTTATTTGTTGTAGGCATGAATCAAAGTTAGGATAATGATAAATTGAGTTGTAGCAAAAAGAGGCATCACTTGAAAGTGGATATCCTCTTGAAGTAAGATTCTAGAAGGAATAATTTTGGCAAAAACAAACCTTAGGATAGAATCCTTATTTGCCCTAAAAAGAAAGTTGTCGTCTCCACTCTTAGAAGATGATCCCTTAGTGAGTATACCCCGCTTGCTAGAATTGGCCATTACTAAATTGAGAAAGATTGGAAAATGCTATTGAAGGGAATGAAATGATTTCTAAAGGCCTCCTATTTAAAGACAAAATAATCTTTTATACGTTCGAAAAATGTTTCATATTATATGATTGATGGTTCGTACATGATGAAATTAAATTTCGTATGTACGAACAAATACATTCACAAAGAAATGAATTTTCGTAATAATGCAAGTTATAAAGCATCCTTTCATACAAACTTTTTGACCAGATGATTGTATAGACAAACAGGTGTTCGTTTAGGAAGATTGATTATTTAAGATCATTTTAAAGGCAGTTAGGTTCATCCTCCACACTGAATGACATGTGATTCATATGTATGAACAATAGGTTCATACATATGATCGATTATAATAACTAAATATTCCCGTATAACCATCTACATGCATACAGACAAAGTAATATAAATTGTTTGGGATCATATAAATATTATATAGTACAATATGTATTAAAAAAATAAAACTTTATATAATTAGTTCATAATAATGATCGACATGCTACTTCGTACAAGATGAAAATAATTTTGTACAATACAAATAAAGCACTTGGAACAATTCACACGATTGATAAAAAAATAAGAAATTTGATGTGTCAATAGCATGTCCAAAACAGACAAAAAACAAAAAAGAAAAAAAAAGAAAATAGAAAATCAAGAAAAAAAAAAACATAAAAATAAAAACACATAAAGATACATATCAACTTAATAGAAAATTTTAATCAAGCATTAAGATCAATCACACCAAGCCTTATTCTTAATGTGCTAAAAGTATCAAAGGCTAGTAGTTTTGTAAAAATATGTGCAAGTTGATTTTCAATTGAAACATGATTCAATTTAATTTTTCCTTTGGATACATGATCCCTTATGAAATGATGTCTTATGTCTATATATTTAGTTCTAGAATATTGAATAGGATTCTTTGAAATACAAATGGCACTATTGTTATCACAATAAATTGGAATTGTGCCTATTGTAAATCATAAGTCAATCAACTATTGTTTCAACCAAAGAACTTATGCTACACAACTTCCTAAGATAATGTATTCAACTTTAGTAGTAGATAGGGCTACAAAATTATGTTTTCTATTGGACTAAGAAACTAAAGAATTTTTTATAAATTGATAAGTTCCAGAAGTACTCTTTCCATCTACCCTACAACTTGTAAAGTTTGAATTTGAATATCCAATTATTTCAAATGAAGAGCTAAACTTAGGATACCAAATCCCTAAGTTTTGAGTTCCCAAGAGATATCTCAAAATTTTTTTACTGCTGTCAAATGTGATTCTTTTTTATCTGATTAAAATCTAGCAAACAAATAAATACTAAACATAATATCGGGTCTGCTAGCAATCAAGTAAAGCAAAGATCCAATTATTCTCCTGATTTTCTTTTTATCAATAGATTTTCCCTTTGGGTCCTTATCCAACTAAACTGAGGAACTCATAGGTGTACTAATAAGTTTAGCATTTTTCATTTCATACTTTTTGATGTAGTCCTTAACATACTTCGATTGACTGAGAAATATTCTTTCCTCAATTTGCTTAATGCTAAAACCAAGAAAGTAACTAAGATCTCCCATTAAACTCATCTAAAATTCAGTACTCATTATTTTAGAAAAATCATCATAAAGTATTTTCTTTATAGATCCAAAGATGATATCATCAATATAAATTTATACAATGAGTATATTGTCTCCCAATTTGTTCAAAAATAGTATGGTATCCACACTTCCTTTTTCAAAAGATCTATTAAGTAGGAAAGATCTCAACCTCTCATACTAAGACCTAGGTGCCTATTTCAATCCATATAACACCTTTTTCAATTTAAAAATATGATTTGAGTATTTTGAATTTTCAAAACCTGGAGTTTGTTCAACATAAACATCCTCTTGAATCACCTCATTCAAAAAGGCACTTTTAACATCCATTTGAAATAATTTAAATCCTCTAAAAGAGACAAAGGATAACAAAACCCTAATTGCATTAAGTCTAGCTATAGGGGTAAAAGTATCCTCAAAATCAATCCATTTAATTTGATTATACCCCTTAGCCACCAATCTAGCCTTATTTCTAACGACAACTCCTGAGTAATTCATTTTATTTTTGAATACCCATTTAGTTCTAACTACACTTTGATCCTTTAGCCTTGAAATTAATTCCCAAACATTATTTCTCATAAATTGATTGAAATCTTCTTGCATTGCTAAAATCCAAAATTAATTTGAAAGTACTTGATTTATATTTGTGAGTTTTATCATTGAAATAAAGGCAGAATGATAAAATTCTTTGCTTAGTCCATGCCTAGTCCTAACACCCTCACTAGGTTCACCTAAAATCAATTCCTTAGGATGGTTTTTAGAAAATCTCAAATCTCAAGGCAACAGATTTTCTAATTCCAAATTTTCTTCCAAATTAACTTTCTCAATCCTTTGGGAGTTATTTTCTTTTTCATCCTCTTCCAAATTTGGATCTTCTACAATTCCAAATTCATCAAATATAATATGTGTGGTCTCCTCAATTACCAAAGTTAGAGATGTCAACATTTGACCCGACCTGAAAATTTCGGGTTTGGGTCAACCCGAACCCGAACCGGGTCAGGTTCGGGTTGACCCGACGGGTTGCCGGGTCAACCCAAAAACCTATTTATTTTTGAATTTTCTCGCTCCTGCCCACTGCCCACAAAGCTGCCCCGCCTAACCGCGCTGCCCTGCTGCCCAGGAACTGCCCACGAAGCTGACCGTTGTGCCTCGCCTGCGCCACGCACGCGCTCGCCCTCCTGCACGGCTGCTCCAGGAGAGCGCTTCGCCTGCCACGCTCGCACCCATCGCGCTCGCAACCGCCACGCGCCTGTTCGCCCTTTCGCCTGCCGCGCTCGCCCGCCTGCGCCCACGCGCCACGCGCGCACTATCCGCTCTCGCTCGCGCACCCGCTTGCCTGGGCGCTCGCCGCGGCGCACCCGCGCATCCCGCATTTTGTGTCAGGTCGGGTCAACCCGGTAACCCGCCAGGTCGGGTCCGGGTTCAGATTTTCAACCCGTTTCTCTACCATGGTCGGGTTAGGGTCGACCCATTTTGCACCCGGGTTAGTTCGGGTTCGACCCGAACCCGACCCGTGACCCGAAATTGACACCCCTAACCAAAGTTATTTTATTAAATACTCTATAAGATTTTCCAATACTAGAGTATCCAAGAAAAATTCTTTCATATGATTTTAGATCAAATTTTTCTAAGGTAGGTTTTCCATTATTATGTATGAACATCTTGCATCCAAAAATATGCAAATGTGATAAATTAGGTGTTCTCCCCTTAAGAAGCTCATAGGGTATTTTATTTAATTTCGATCTGATGTTCACCCTATTCAGAATATAACATGTAGTGCTAATCACTTTAGCCCAAAAATATTTAGGAAATGAATATTCTTCCAATATAGCTCGAGCAGGTTAAATTAATGTTCTATTTTTTCCTTCGACTACCCCATTCTGCTGAGGGAATTTAGGTGCAGAAAAATTATGATCAATTCATTTTTCTTTACAAAATTCTCAAATTTTTTATTTTGAAATTCTCCTCCGTGATTACTTTGGATTATTAAATCTCACATCCTAGTTTCTCTGAATCCAAGTAAAAAAATCTCTAAACTCCTCAAATGATTCACTCTTATGATATAAGAATTTAACCCAAGTGAATATAGAAAAATCATCTAAGATCACAAATCTATATACCTTCCCTCATAGACTTACAATTCTAACTGGTCCAAAAAGATCCATATGTAAAATCTCCAAAGGTTTACTAGTTCTAAGATTTTTGTTAGAATGAAAATAAGATTTCACCTATTTTTCTAATTGAGATGCATAGCAAAGGCGTTCCTTAGTATTGTTTAGTTTTGATATACCTCTAACCAACTTCTTTTGGGTAATTTTTCTAAGGTTTGTTATGCTAGAATGACAAAGTCTCCTATATTATAACCATGATTCATCAGAAATAGTTTTTAAGCAAAAAGAATTAGGAGTTTTGATATAATTTAAATATAGCATATAAATATTATTTACCCTTAATCCATGTAAAACATCATTACCAATTAGGCTTAATATGTAGCTAGTAGGAAAAAAATTTTGATACTATATCCTTTATCACATAGCTGGCTAATACTCAATAGATTATACTTTAAGCCTTCTACAAGTAGCATATTTTCAATGAAAAAATTTTGCAAGTTTCTAATCATACAAGATCTAACCACTTTACTAGTGGTGTTATCTCCAAGTATAACCCTACCTCCTTTCCTAGCTTCCAGCATTATAAATTGTGTAGTATTTCCTGTCATATGCTTTGAGCAACCGCTATCCAAGTACCAAATGCTCTCATGAGACCTTGTATGAGAGCGTACCTGCAAAACTATCAAATATTAGACTTGAGAACCCAAACAAGTTTGGGTTCTCCTTTTGGCAAAATAAAACTATATACATGTATTATATGTCTAGGTTTATGCATCTTAGGTTTCCACATTAAATGAGTTTTTCTATCCAAAGTATAAGTGTGTGCTATATGTCTAATCATGCCACAATAATAATATTTTACTCTTAGAAATGAATTTCTCAATCTTCTATAATTACTCTGTCTCTTCCTGGGTTGTAAAAATTTTTGATACAAAATAAAATTAGTAAAATCTTCAAGTGTTGGTGGTTTCCTATTTTCCTGAAGAGCTTGCACTTTTAATTTAAAAAATGTGCTCAAATCTTCTAACACATTTTTACTATAATTCAAATAATGCTCTGTATTCTCGAATTCATCCTTAAAATCCTTAAATTCTTTTTCTAATTTAGTATAAAATGATTTTAAAATTTCATTCTTCTTATTAAAGTTATCAAATTAATTAAGTAAGCTCATGTGATTATTATCTATCAATGCATTATCATTCCTAAGTATTTTGTGTTCTCTTTGCAATTCTTGCATTTCTAAATTCAGACTAGCATGCATTTTCTTAAGCTTTCTATATGCATCATGAATTCTTTCAGAAACTTCTAATAGTTCATCATAGGTTAAGTCACATATCTCTTCTTAATCTGACTTATCAAGATTATCTACCATTAAGCACAAATTGGTGTCTTCCTTCTCCTGTTCAATTTTTGACGAATTCGAAGCCGAGTGAGCCCAAAAACCTCTTTGGAATCTCTTCTTGCCCTTCTTCATCTTTTGTTTCTCCTCAACCTTCTCCTTGCTAGGAGTGGCTTTTAGGTTTGGGAAATTCAATTTTATGTGTCCAAGTTTTCTGCATTCATAGCAAATTACATCATTAGAAACCTTAACATTCTTATTAAACTTACTTCTGTTTCACTATTGGTGTCTCCTATGCTTCCTTTTAAGAAAGCTCTTGAATTGTCTAATCATCAAGGCAATGTCATCTTCATCCTTAGGTTGTAATAGATCACTCTTCTACTACTCCACTTTTAGTACAATGTTCTTCTCCTTTCACTGTTCACCTGTATCAATCTTCCTTTGACTCACTCCTTGCTTGTAGGAATTAGTGAACCAAGAAGATTATCAATAGAATAAACATTCAAATCTTTAGACTCAATAATAATAGTTATTTTAGCATCATATACAATAGGCAAACAACAAAGAATTTTATTAACCATTTCAATGTTCATTAGTTTCCTACCTAATGCATGTAAAGAAGTGTCAATTTGAGTAAATCTTGAATATATTTCAGAAATGGATTCATTTGGTTTCATGGAAAATAATATGTAATAAGATATTTAATCTAGAGTGCTTTACTTCATTTATCCCTTCATAAGTAATACAAAGTCTATGATATATGTCATTTCCACTTTTGCAAGTGGAAATCCACATGCAGTCTTATGACTTAAGTGCACAAAATATTAACATGCATGTTTTCCAAAAATCAGATGGAATGTTATCAAATAAAGGAGAACTAGTGATCGAATACCCTTCAGGTGTGTTATAGTTTCCAAAAGTAGCCATGCTCATTTTTCAAAAAGTAGTCTAAATATATGATTTTGAAACAAAGTTCTGATACTACTTATTGAATATTAAATATGTTGTTAAACTTAAGCTAATGTCCCAAGGCTAATCAAGAGGGGGGTGAATTGGTAATTTTAAAAATTCTCTTGGATTTAAAATTTGAAACTGGTTGACAATTCATAGAAAGTTAATTGAAGTTATTTGATAATAAATTTTTCAATCATGAAATAAAAATTATAGTAAGCAGCAAAAATTTAAACAACACAAAGATTTATAGTGGTTTAGTCAAACATAACCTACATCCAGTCCCAGAATACTCCCTCTTCAAGTATTATACTATTATCAAAGTGACTCTCCTTTTGCCCCCACAGCAAGGTGGAGAAGCCTTTGAAAACTCTCTTCCACCAATCCCCAGTGCGAAAGAGAACCGTCGTCATTTTACACCCTCCAAGTATAGGAAAAGAACTTTCATCCTTTCACACCCTCCAAGTATAGGCAGAGTTCCTTCGGTTGTTCACACTCTCCAAGTGTCGGCAAAGAACTATCTACTGTTCATAATCTCCAAGTGTCGGCAGAGAATAATCATCTTTTACACCCTCCAATTATCGATAGAGATCCATATGTTGCGAATCTGAGATTATGGATTAGACTTTTGATGATAACAAACATTCATATTTTTCTATGACTGCCATGCCTACTAACTTTTTAGGTTCAAAAGATCGAGCGCAACTCAAGACCAGCTCAAGATTGGGTAAATTTAGTTTGAGTCATATTTTTCTTTTTTTGAGTCAATTATAAAAGTGGTTCCTGATGCTAAGTAACCTTGTACATACACACTTGAGGGATTTTCTGTGTATTTCTATTTTGAGTGCATCGTCTTGGATGAAGTTCATATCGGCTAGGATGATCCGACTAAAAACAAAAACCCTAATTAGGGCATCCTGGTTAAGGCAGACGTCATTAAGCACATTGTCCTAGACAATCCTTATATCGGTCAAGATGATAAGCTCAAATCAGAAAGAATCTGCCGCCAGATCTATTTAGGTAAAATTTATTTTTGGACATCGGCCAAGACGATCCATTACATCATCCTAGACGATTCAGCATAATTATGCCTAAATTAATTTGGCAATTATAGAAAGAAATTTAGGCTGATTGATATGATCACATCGGCCGGGCCGATCACAGGATCAGCCTGGTTGATGTCCTGGACGATTGACATCGGGCAGACTCTATTCAGGGCGATGTTAAGGATGATTGTACTCAGATTTGAACTAATTGGATTGGACGATATTGTATCAGCCTGGACTATGTAACCAATTTTCTTCTGATCGTCCCAGACCGTCCCGACCGATTGAGCTTAATTTGTACTTATCGTACAGTCTGTTAGAAATATCATCCTGGATGATAATGTTAGTTCTTGAAATTATATTTAAAGAACCCAAATTTTCTAATGTAAAAAGACCTTTAGCTACTATCTTGACCTGAGAGAGCCAAGAGGAGAGGGAGAGAAAGGGAGAGAGAGGGAGGAACTTGTGAGGGGGCGTTTGTGAGAGGGATTCATAAAGGTTGATCCAAGCAAGATTCCTAGGTATCTTCTCCAGTCTTCATCCTTCATCCTTGGGGGTTCAAGGGAGGTAAGCTTCAGCAATTGGTCGAGGTTCTCTGACTACTTCAGGAGAAAGCAAAAGGAGTTGGGTTCTCTGCCTGCTTCAGGAGGAAGCAAAAGGAGTTGGGTTTTCTGCCTCGTCGGAGTTGGCAGAAAGGAGTTTTTGTGAGGGCTTCTCAGCCTTGCCATAGGAGCATAAGGAGAGTCACTTTTATAGTGCAATACTTGAAGGGTGCCTCCGAGGAGTGGACGTAGGTCAAGGTTTGACCTAACCACTATAATTTTGGTGTGATCCTTCTTTGTTTTATTTCTGCATTTATTTTTCTGCACTTTGATTTCTGTGATAATTTTGGTTTGTGATTATGCTTTGATTGTAAGAAAAAATTTTAAATACCAATTCACCCCCCCCCCCTCTTGGTTAGCCTCGGCTAGTTCTTAATGGCTTAACATCCCTAACGAACTTTTAAGTGGTATTAGAGCGAGATTCATAAAAATTAAGTTTGAAAACTTTTTGAATTTTGATTCATAGCTATAAATGATAATCGTAATGCAATGGAAGGATATTCTATAAAACGACCACCTTTGTTTGAAAATCTTCCTTTTGATTTTTGGAAAACTCGCATGTCTACTTTTTTACAATCGATTAACTATCGTATATGGATGTTTATTAAAGAAGGATATTCTCCACCTTCTCGTGATACTAAAATATTAAGATGCTTACCTTCCTCTTTTGATGCTAAAATCATTGTAGTTATTGAATCTAAAGATTTAAATACCTATTTGATCGATAATTTACTTGGTTCACTCATTGCTTACGAGCAAGGGGTGAACCAAAGAAATCATGATGCATGTGAGAATAAGAAGGAGAAAATGGTGGCACTTAAGGCAAATGACTCGGACACTGACTCATCTGGGTCTGAAAGCGATGATATTACCTTAATTATGAGGCAATTTATAAGCTTTCTAAGGAAGAAGCACAAGAACCATGAGAAGAGGAATAAAGGTAAGGGTAATAAAATTTCAAGAATTCTAATGATACAATTTGTTTTGAATGTAAGAAGCTAAGACTTGTTAAAATTGATTGCCCTACACTCAAGTCTCACCCAAGAAAGGAAAAGGGTAAGGAGAAACCTAAGTCCAAGAAGGACAAGAAGAGATTCCAAAAAATGTTCTGGGCAGATTCTGCATCAGACTGCTCTGGGACTGAACCTGAAGAGGAGACAACAAATTTGTGCTTAATGATAGACAATAATCTTGGTCAAAGTGACCAAAAAGAGGTTTATGAACCAACTTATGATCAATTATTTAAAATTTTTAAGCACATGCATGCATCATATAAAAAACTCAAGAGAACTCATACTAATTTAAAATTAGAATTTGTAAATTTATAAAAAGAGCATAAAATTCTTCTTAAAGATCATTCTATAATTGATTCTAATCACACGACTTTACTTGATGAGTTTGTTGCTTTAAATAAAAAATATGATGATTTATCTAATGCTCATAATTTTTTAAAATTATTTCATACTGATTTAGAAAAAGAATATAAAAATTTTGAAAATCTAAAAGCTTTTGATAATAAAAAACCTTCATTTCATGCATCACATAAAAAGCATCACCATAGATTAGTGCATCTTTTTCCTAGAGTTAGATGTTTTTCATGTGGCAAGCTAGGACACATAACACACACTTGTAACATTCACCATAGTTCACATTGGGTTTGGAGACCCAAGTTACATGATTCACTACATGCAATGCATTCTACTTTCCATAAGAAGGAACCCAGACATGTTTGGGTTCCTAACTCTGACATTTGATAATTTTATAGGCAAGCTACCACAAAAGGCCTCATGAGAGCATGTGGTACCTGAACAGTGGATGCTCTTGACATATGACTGGCGATGCCAATCAATTCATTTTGCTAGAGACCAGGACAGGAGGCAAGGTGACTCTTGGAGACAACACCACCAGGAAGGTGGTAGGATTAGGTATAATTGGTAATTCCAGGAACCTTTTGATTGAAAATGTTTTACTTATAGATGGACTGAAACATAACTTGCTCAGCATCAGTAAGCTTTACGACAAGGGCTTCATCATAAAATTTTTGGAAATTCATGCATTATTAGCTTAAATAATAACACTATTTTGCATGGAAAGCAGATCGGCAATGTTTACATGCTTGATTTGAATAATATTGAATATGCTGCTTTATTTTGTTTAAATACTGTTGTTGGTGATTCATGGTTGTGGCACAGGAGATTATGTCATGCCAGTGTGAAGACCCTTAAGAAAGTGACCCAAAAAGACCTAGTTAGAGGTGTCACCAAGCTTAACTTTTCAAAAGACCACCTTTGTGATGCCAGCCAATTAGGAAAGCAGGTCCACTCCACTTTTTACTACATTAAGGATATTAGCACCTATAGACCGTTAGAAGTCCTTCACATGGATTTGTTTGGACCCATTAGCACTGTCAACTTGGGAGGGAAAGTCTGTGATTTTGTGATTGTCGATGACTACTCGAGGTTTACTTGGATTAGATTTTTGTCACACAAAAATGAGTCTTTTGTTGATTTTAGATCCTTCTTCACTTGGATTTAGAAAAAGTTAGGTTATGAGATCTTGACCATCCATAGTGACCATGGGGGAGAGTTTGAAAATGAGAGATTGGAGATTTTTGTAAGGACAAGGGGATTAGCCATAACTTCTCAGCTCCTAGGACCCCTCAGCAGAACGGGGTAGCTGAAAGGAAGAACTGAACCTTAATGGAAGCTGTTAGAGCCATGCTTGCTGAGTATTCACTTCCAAAATACTTTTGAGCTGAAGCGGTTAACACAGCTTGTTATGTGTTAAATAGGGTGAATGTTAGAGCCAAATTAGATAAGACACCCTATGAGATCCTTAAGGGTTGGACATCCAATCTTTCCCACCTTCATGTCTTTGGTTATAAGGTTTTTATTCACAATAATGGGAAGTCTCACTTAGAAAAATTTGACCCAAAATTTGATGGAGGAGTGTTCTTAGGATATTCTACTATTGGGAAGTCTTTTATGGTGTTTAATAAGAGAA
Source organism: Dendrobium officinale (assembly GCA_019514585.1). Taxonomy (NCBI): domain Eukaryota; kingdom Viridiplantae; phylum Streptophyta; class Magnoliopsida; order Asparagales; family Orchidaceae; genus Dendrobium; species Dendrobium officinale. The sequence continues at coordinate 19,971 of JACXSL010001618.1, forward strand.
CTTTGGTGGAGGTGGAAACTACTAATGTAGTGTTTGATGAGTTTGATCCTAGAAAGCCTAGAGTTAAGGATGATGATGATGTTGGAGAGATTACCTATGGAGTAGAAAATTTAGAGAAGAGGGTAGAGCACCAAAACACTAAAGGAGTAGGAGATATTATCTAAGGAGTAAAAAATGTAGATATAGAGGAAAGGGTTGAACCTTCACATACTTTGCCTAGAGATTAGAGATACTCTTCGAGTCATCCTAAAGATCTGATCTTTGGAGACCATTCTAATGGAGTTAGGACTAGACATGGACTTAGGAAGGAAGTGAATCACTCTACCTTTATCTCAATGACTGAACACACCAATATAAACCAAGCCCTTTCTAATGAGTTTTGGATCTTAGCCATGTAGGAGGAGTTGAACCAATTTATTAGGAATGATGTTGGGGAGCTTGTAGAAAGACCTAAATAACAAAGTGTAGTTGGAACCAAGTGGGTCTTTAAGAATAAGGTGAATGATTCTAGAGTGGTAGTTAGAAATAAGGCAAGATTAGTGGCTAAGGGGTATAACCAAATAGAAGGGAAATATTTTGAGGAGACTTTTGCACATTTAGCTAGATTAGAAGGCATTAGAGTGCTATTAGCCTTTGCCTGTTATAAGGGATTTAAGATTTTCCAAATGGACATTAAGAGTGCCTTTTTAAATGGGGAAATAAAAGAGGATGTGTTTGTAGAATAACCCCAAGGTTTTGTGAGTTCCCAATTTCCAAATAATATTTTCAAATTAAAAAAGGTCTTATATGGATTAAAGCAGGCACCTAGAGCTTGGTATGAGAGGCTTAGCACATTCTTACTAGAAAGGGAGTTTGTTAAGGGGAACGTAGACACCGCCCTATTCCTGAGGAAAGTATGAGATAATTTACTCATGTTCAAATCTATGTCGATGATATACTTTTTGGATCTTCTAATAAAAGGCTATGTGATGATTTTTCTAAAATAATGAGTAAGGAGTTTGAGATGAGTTTGATGGGAGAGTTGTCCTACTTTTTGGGGTTTAGTATAAAACAAATGGATGATGGAACCTTTTTGAATCAATCAAAATATATAAATTACATCTTGAAGAATTATGAAATGGACAAAGCCAAGCCAATTAATACTCCCATATCCTCAAAAATTCAGTTGGAAAAAGACCCAAATGGAAAATCAGTTAATCAAAAGAAGTACAGAGGGATGATTGGATCTCTACTTTACCTAACTACTAGCCGACCCGATATAATGCTCAGCATTTCTCTTTGCTAGATTTCAAGCTGATCCTAAGGAATCCCACTTGATTGTAGTTAAGAGAATTCTTAGATACCTTTTAGGGACCGAAAACTTAGGAATCTGGTACCCTGGGGACAGCACCTTTTTGAGAATATTGGATATTTTGACTCTAATTTTGCAGGATGTAAGGTGGATAGAAAAAGCACTTCTAGAACTTGTCAATTCATAGGACAATCTTTAGTCTTATGGTCTAGTAGAAAGTAAATCTCTGTTGCTCTTTCCACTGTTGAAGTCAAGTGTATTGCTTTAGGAAGTTGTGTGGCCCAAGTCCTTTATTTAAAATAGCAAGTACTGGATTTAGGATTACCTGTAGGCACCATCTCTATTCTTTGTGACAACAATAATGCAATCTATATTTCTAAGAATCCTATACGACATTCAAGGACTAAACACATTGACATAAGGCATCATTTTATTAGAGACCATGTGACTAAGGGATATATTAAGTTACATCATGTTACGACTGAGAATCAACTGGCTGACATATTTATTAAACCATTGGCCTTCAATACTTTCAGCACTTTAAGAATCAGATTGGGTGTGATTGATATTAATGCATGAACTTGATCTCTATTATTTTATTTTCTATTATCTGCTAATTACTTTGCTTTATCTTTTATTAGTTTTTTGGTTGTTTATTTTATTTTTTTGTTCTCTTTGCTTTTGGTACTTTACTTTTTCATATGCCTTAATTTATTTTTTCTAAATCATCACTGAATTGATATCGTATGCCTTATTTTTGCCTTTTTAAAAATTTGTAGTCAATGTGTTAAATCTCTTAATATGCTAAAGGATAAAAACAGTACTGTTAATTGTGTCTCTTTCTTTAACCTATTTTGGTGGTGAAATTTTCTTTTCTAAACAAAAGTCTATCTCAAATTAACAACTAGATTTTGCAATTGAGATGTTTTCTACCTTGCTACAGTAATCTAGCTTGTATTATAATAGTCAAAGTCTTTATGTTACTTCAAGATTTCTTATTATCATGTCAATGTATCTCTCATATAATTTTTTATATCTTTTTTTGTGGTTTGTTCTTCCCTATATTAGAGAGTGAGTTTTTCTTTTTTAATATCTGAAAGATATACTCATAACTAAGACTACTTAAGAGTTTTTGGAAAAGAATCTAGCTTGCAAAAATAATAATAATAATAATAAAGTGACCAATGATGACAAAAGCAAAAGATGCGCAATGACGCCAAATTAAAAAAAATATACAAAGTGTATCAAAAATCAAAAGATGAGTAAAGTGCACCATTCAATGGACAATATGCATAAAATGAGCTCATCTAAAAGCAAGCTATCTTCTTTTCTTCCAACTCTTAAAACTTAGAAGATTTCATGTATCACTTGAGATTTTCAAGGACTTGATTTCAAATTTCACGATTATAACAAATTTACTTTGATATACTATTCTATAAGATATTTTTCTGAAACTAAGTCTTGATCGGATCTCTTTTTCTTATCCAATTGATTTTTTCTGAGTTAGGCCTTTTGATTTCAAAAGATGATTTTACCCTAAAGAAAGTCCGAGCTTAGGGTTAACATGATCGGATATTTTACCATTTTTTGGATTTTTGATGTTGTTAACTCATTAACTTACAAATTTTTAAAATTAATCACATGGAAGACTATATCATGTTCATGCCTTTTTTTATATAAAAAACTTTGTTTCTTTGCTAGTTTTTATATAGTTTGTTATTTTAGTTTTTGTTCTATTTTTATTTTTTTTTGTTATTTATCCCTCCTTTTTATGATGTCAAAAGGGGGAGTAGTCTTCTCTACCTTGAACTTTATTTCTGGAATTTAATAAACTGCTTTTTGTTACCCTATTTTTATTAAACTGCCAAAAACTGCTTGAACTTTTCTAATTGTTTTTGCCATCATCAAAAAGGGAGAGACTGTTGCGAATCTGATATTATGAATTACACTTTTGATGATAGCAAACATTCATTTTTTTCAACGACTATCTTGCCTACTAACTTTTCAGGTCCACAAGATCGAGCACAACTCAAGACTAGCTCAATATTGGGTAGATTTAGTTTGAGTAAGTCCATAATGTTTTCCTTTTCTTGAGTCAATTATAAAAGTGATTCCTAATGCTAAGTAACCTTCCACACACACACTTGAGGGATTTTTTGCATTTTTTTATTTTGAGTACATCAGCCTGGACAATGTTCATATCAGTTAGGACGATCCGACTAAAAATAGAAACCCTAATTAGGGCATTCTAGTTAAGGCAGCCATCATTAAGCACATTATCCTGGACAATCCTTGTATCAGCAAGGATGATAAGCTCAAATCATAAAGAATCAACCTCCAGTTCTATTTAGGTAAAATTTATTTTTTGACATCGACCAAGACGATCCATTACATCGTCTTGGACGATAAAATATAATTATGCCTAAATTAATTTGGAAATTATGAAAATCAATTAAGGCTAATTGGTACGATCACATTGGCCGAGCCGATCGTAGGATCAGCCGGGATGATGTCCTGGACAATTGATATCAGCCAGACTCTATTCAGGGTGATGTTTAGGATGATTATACTCAGATTTGAACTAATCGGCCTGGACAATATTGTATCGACCTGGACGATGTAACCAATTTTTTTCTATTCATCCCAAATCATCTCGGCTGATTAAGATTACTTTATACTGATCGTACAGGATGGTAAAAATATCGTCCTGGACGATAATGTCGGTTCTTAAAATTCTATTTAAAGGACCTGAATTTTCTCATGCAAAAGGATCTTTAGCTACTGTCTTGACCTGAGAGAGCCAAGAGGAGAGGGAGAGAAAGGGAGAGAGAGGGAGGAACTTGTGAGGGGGAGTTTGTGAGAGGGATTCACAAAGGTTACTCCAAGAAAGGTTCCATGGTGTCTTCTCTAGTCTTCGTCCTTCGTCCTTGGGAGTTCAAGGGAGATAAGCTTCAGCAATTAGTCGAGGTTCTATGCCTACTTCAGGAGGAAGCAGAAGAAGTTGGGTTCTCTGCCTACTTCAGGAGGAAGCAAAAGGAGTTGGGTTCTCTGCTTTCTTGAGGAGGAAGCAAAATGTGTTGTGTTCTTTGCCTCTCCGGGGTTGGCGGAAAGGAGTTTTTGTGAGGGCTTCTCCACCTTGCCGTGGGAGCAAAAGGAGAGTCACTCTTATAGTGCAATACTCGTAGGGTGCCTCTGAGGAGTGGACGTAGGTCAAGGTTTGACCGAACCACTATAAATCTGGTGTGATCCTTCTTTGTTTTATTTTCGCATTTATTTTTCCGCACTTTGATTTCTGTGGTGATTTTAGTTTGTGATTGTGCTTTGATTGTAAGAAGATTTTTTAAAATACCAATTCACCCCCCTCTTGGTTAGCCTCAAGATATTCTTAAGAGCTTAACATCCCTAACGAACTTTCACCGTCGACTATTAACACTCTCCAAGTGTTAGTAGAGAACTGAATCTTTTTCAATGATCTTCTCATGAGTAATCTAGAAAGATAAGAGAAAGAGTGAAAAACATAAATCATACAGAGATCCTTACCATTGAATAACCTTGTAAACCCTTCACACTCCACTAGCAAGAAATCTCTCTCAAATACTCTCTCACACTCTCTCCTTCAATTGCCCTTAAAAAATCACGAAGAAAATACTTTTATGTTAGCTTTTAATGGACCTTTTATACAAAAGACACAAAAAACCATCCAGAAAATTAGAATTTTTAATTTTGAGGGTACGCGATTGTATAGTATGATCGAATTCGATACGTATGAATAATTTAAATACTATTGCGTACAAACTTGTTGTGAATTAGTATGAGATCATTTCATACCTGATCATTGTCCAGTACAAATGAACTTCTTCTAAGATGAACACTTAGAAAATTTTAAAATTTGTCTTTACAAAACGTCAAGATGAAATGGGACCTCATATTTTTGTACTATGGAAGGCATGTACGAACTAGGTTCATACAGTATGATCCATTCTTAAAAAATTTATTTTTACGCGACCTGGAACCCAAGATGTTCGTACTCGTGAAAGCATGTACGAACTGGGTTCGTACAGTATGATCTATACTTAGAAAATTTATTTTTATACGACTTGGAACCTGAGACGTTCATACTCATGAAAGCATGTACAAATTGGGTTCATCCCTATGATCCATACTTAGAAAAAATATTTTTGAATGAGAATGTACCCGAGACATTCATACTTATGAAAGCATGTAAGAACTAGGTTCATACCGTACGATACATACTGGGATCATTCCGTATGATCCATACTTAAAAAAAATTATTTCTATTCATTCGACTGCTCATAAGGGAAAATAACCGACCAGATCGTCCCATCCAAAGTGATATCATACAGTACGATCAGTTTAAAAAAATATATATTTTAAACTTTCCCTCAGTGTGTGTGTACTTAATTACTCAATCTCAATTACACTCTCTCAGACTAATTAAAATGGAAAATATAGACTTCAATTATATTAAACCCTAAACCGATCTTAATTTGAAGTCTTCAACAATCCAGAGTATGATTTCCCTAAAATATTAGTATATATAAAGAAAAATAATTCTTTCAAAATAAGTCAGGAGAAATAATAATCAAATTAATAATATTTGGAATCATTAAAAACATACAAGTTGCAAGAATATCAAACAGGCAAGAACTAAGTTGCAACTATCTCAACATAACTAACTTCTTTTAAGAAGCCTATAAATAGTGGTTGTAATATTGAGAAAGTAATAAAAAATATTCCCAGATTTCTTGTGCTTCTATTATTTTTCTTTTGTTTCCAGATTCCTTTGTCAACAAGGTATCAGATCCTTGATCTCAGATTCTTCTATATATTTTTTTTTTTGTTCTTTGATTATTCCTCTTTCAAGATGTCATCGGCAAACCAATATGAAGCTATCAACTTAGTAACCTCCTTTAATTATCCTCAAATACCTTCAGCTCTCAAATTCTTGATGAGTAATGTCAAGAATATTATCTCTTAACCTCTTATAGCTGAGAATCATCCACTATGGAGATCATAAGTTCTAAAATTATTTCGAGGAAATAGGTGTGAAGTATTCTTGGATTGATTCAATGCTTGTCCAACATGATTCATAAACACCAAAAATGGCCTAATTATAGCTAATCCAAATCATATAAATTGGATTTTGATGGATCAAAACCTTGCTGCAGTGCTATATTTAGTTATATCTCCCAATATTATTCCTTATGTTCTTTCAATTGAACATTGCATTGATATTTGGACTATAATTGATCATTGGCTTCAGTGCAGCATTCGATCAAGAATCATCCATCTTAAAAATGAGATAAATTATCCATGAAAGATAAATCCATTAATCAATATCTTCTCGGGGTCAAAGCAAAAGTAGATTCATTTGTAGCGACTGAAGCTCCTCTTGATGTTGAAGATATTATTCATTATACTTTAAATGGCCTTCTAATTGCATATTAACCATTTAAAATGACAATACGTACAAATTTATAGCCCTTCAGTTTGGATGATCTTTACACTCTTTTATGTATTGAGGAACTCAATCTTGAACATGCATGAAGCCACTCGAGAGCTTCAATCTCTCCAATTATCAGGTAGCACAATGGCTATCACCGCCACTCATGGCCATGGTCGAGGACGAACGCATCAATCCCGTGGATGGAAATCTTCTAATAATAGTCAACAATCTAATGCATCTGCTACATATCGTGGAGCCAAATCGCTACAACCTTTGGTTGCATGTCAAATTTGAGGCAAATTTGGCCATTTCGCAGTCAAATGTTGGCATCGTCATGATGAACAATATAAGCCTAAATAACCTACAGCTGCTCTATTCAGTTCTCCTTCACCAGCTGCCACAACTGAGTGGTATCTTGATAGTGGAGCCTCAACACATTTAACATTTGATCCAAATCAGTTACAACAAGCACAAGTCAATACTAAGCAAAATAAGGTGGTTTTTGGAAATGGCCACCAGCTACCAATACATAAGATGGGTAAGGGTATCCTTCCTACACCCACATATAGTCTTCAACTATCACAACTAAATATTGTTACAAATCTCTCATTCATTAGTAATGATTAATTATATATAATTGAAATTAATTATAATTAATATAATAATTATAATTAATAATTAATTAATAATTAATTATAATTAATTAATTAATTATAATTAAATAATAATTAAATATAATTAATAATAATTATAAAATGTTAAAACCCTCTTCCTCCTCCTTTAGCATATCCCAGATTTACTAATCATATAGTACAACGGATTTGTTAATGTAGTCGGAGTAGCACGTGGAAGGGAGATAGCTACCTTCATAGCTAGTGAGCTTGGGTTGTTTCTTCCGATCAAATGTCTGGACTTTTGATCCAATCAAAAGGGGAGGTCATCGAGGGAGCAAGGTTGAACAGCACGAAGGAGCCGAGAAAGGTCATAAGTGAACTCTCGTTGTAACCTCCGATCAAAATGATGTAACCTCTGTTCTGATAGGAATGAACATCGTTGGAGGGGTGTAGAAACATGTCGAAGGAAGAAAGTTGTCTCTAATGCTCGTGGCTTCTGTCGTTAGTTCCGATTGAAAGGTCATAATTTTTTATCTAAGAGGAAGGAAAGGTCGTCGACTAAGCGAAGTTGAACAACAATAAACGAGATGAGGAAGTAGAGAGAGAGATGGGAGAAGAGAGAGAGAGCGGAGGCCAAAGACCTCATTCCATTCCCCTTTTATCGACGCGAGCAGGTCATTTGACGATGTGAAAATAGAGGAATGGCGTCGATGTGCTAGGATGTGCGAACTAATAGCTTTGACACGTGTGTGATGGCTTTGCCAGTCTCTGTGGTAAGGCTATGCTTTTATTTTTTTTTATTACAAGGTTTAACAAATGCCCCCAACAAATATGGTATGCATCTAAAGTGAACCACATTTATTATATGCTGATTGACCCTGTGGATCTCTAGATATTTGTTCTAGATGTCACACTAGGGACTTCTTTTAGTAGATCTCCAAAAAATTATTTAGATGTCACACTAATTTTCTTTCTTCTCTGCTCTTTTAGATGTATTAATAGATGATTGATATACTGACTTCAGTCAAATAGGGATCCCATGGGTAGTGATATAGCACTTCGTATTTGGGTCCCTTGAGCATGGATTTATAGATTTATGATGGTGGATAGCATCGCCACAATTTATTCTCTCTAATTACCACAATCACTTTAGTTTAAAGCTTTTCTGTATATGATCAATATTTTTCTATCATCTAGTTGTATCTTGGTAAAAGTTTAAATATTTTTTTCCGGATCTTGGTATGCAACACGATGTTGACCTAAATAAATATTTAAAATACCCCTAATATTTAGGGTCATTTATAGGTATCATCAAGGATGCTCATTCTGTGGCTTTAATAGGAGTCTTGAGATTTTGATTCATTCTATCTAGTGCTCTGAGTAGCAAACTTGGTGAAGGGTTATCTAATTTATCTTTACTAACTTGTTAGAAGATTTGTACATCTTCTACCCTTTAATTCTAGCTTTAGCGGGCTTGATGAATGGGTATATGCTGGTAACCTAAATCATTCAAGTTTATACTAGGTCGGTGGCAAGAAATCATCGATCGAGCTTTGTGCATAACGGACTTGCTAATGACATAATCTTCTTAGTTCAGCCATAGGCTTTTCATGAACTTTGGGATAATTTTCTTTGGTCATTTGCTTTGTGTTTTGGTGGACTTGTTGAAAAAAATTTCCTTCAATCCTCACTTTGGGCTTTGCAAATTTGTTGAAGGATTTGCGGTTTGGATTTGGTTGATAGTACCAAATATAGGTAGTATCTTTATCATTAGCCACTTGAGACTTTAGTCTGAGTCACTTGCATTCATCAAATCGAGAGAGCTAGGATTTGATAACTCTTTATTCTTTGGTTGCTGAGATGGGGGTTCCTCTACTATGAGCTTTCTTATGGCTTGTTGAGTAGATGAAGCTGGCAGCAATCCAACCATATTTGGGCATGTTGGATCCGACCTCTTACACCCATTCAGGCTTCAGACTTGAACTATGGGAATTGCGCTTCTTAATGTTGATTTTATTGAAGTTGGAAGATTTGGAGTCATCCTTTGTGGTCAAAAATTTAGATCCTACGTATATTTAGTACTTATTCGTGACTCATCTTCCCATTGGAACTTTGATTCTGCAATTATTTAGGAGAATTTGGTGGATTACGATCACTTGAACTGGTCAAGTCAAATTGGCCTTCGTTCTTCCTATAGTCCCTAATAACGGATTGATGAAGTGGGGGTTCTACTACTACGGCTTTTTTTGTGATTTGCTGAGTAGACGGAGCTGCCAGTGATCCGACCATATTTGAGCTTATTGGATCTGACCTTGTATACCCATTCGAACCTTAAGCTTAAAGCTATTGAAAGACTTCAAGCTTTTTTGGCTCAATTTGTAGGAGTGTGTATCCATAAAAGTCTCTTTCCTGACTCTTGAATCTTTATACATTGGAGAATGTGATGTCTTGAATTTTTGGAAGATCACCTGCATATACATTTAAAAAGAAGATTGTTGTATTCTTCAGCATATAAGAATATTTGTATTAATAATTTTAAATATTTATTCAAGTATCTCGACATGTAACACGATGTTGACCCGAATGAATATTTAAAATTCTCCCTCTCTCATAGGGACATTTCAAAGTAGGTTAAATTTCAAATTTTGAGATTTTAAATATTTATTTGAGAATTTCGGCGAGTAGCACGATATCAATCTTAATAAATATTTAAAATGCCCACAGTCTGATGGAGGATTTTGAAATACATTCTCATAACACAGGAGAATTTTAAAATATTAAATGTATACGCTAATAATCATGCATAGAAATATAACGTATTAAGCATAACATTTTCTTGAGCAATTTCATGCATAATATTTCTTCAAGTATCACCCATTGATTGGCGGCATGAGCCTCTAGCAATTCAGATCGATGAGTTGATAAGCACCTCCTTGAAATACCTTCTTGATGACAAAGGGTCCCTCCAAATTGGATACAAACTTGGCACCAATTTTTCTATGCGGGATGATTGGGCTTCTCTGCACCAGGACCAATTCCCCTTTTTGAAATGATCGAGGATGCACCATTCGATCAAAATACTTTGTCATCCTTGCTCGATAAATCTTTAGGTTCTGTTGATCTTGCAACTTGACTTCATTGAGTGGATTAAGATCTTTCATTCTTAATCGAGATTTTAATCCTGAGTCAGCTCATTCTGAATTTCTTCCTAGAGTGACGGTAGTTCAACTTCTAGTGGCAACACTGCTTCAACTCCATAAACTAGAGAGTAAGGAGTGGCTTTGGTTGGCATCTTGTAAGTTGTACAATAGGCCCACAGCGCCTCCATGATCTTTGTATGCCACTCCTTTTAATTCTTCGTGAGAATCTTCTTTAGCAATTTCACCAGTGTTTTTTTGAAGGCTTATGGTAGGCCATTTGCTCTTGAATTGTATATGGAGGAATACTTCCAGTCGATCTTATGCTGATCGATAAATATATTGATCTTAGTGCTTTTGAAAGTTATACTGTTATCTAAGATTATTTGGCATGGTACGCCAAATCTATAGATGATATTGTGTGTGAAGAAGTTGATCACATGCTCGAACGGGACCTCTCTAAATGGAGCCGCTTCCACCCACTTTGAAAAGTAATCTATTTCTACTAGAATAAAGTGGTATCCTAGTGATGACGATGAATCTAATGACCCGATAATATCAGTAACCCATCATTCAAATGGTTAGGATGCTATTGTAGGGTGCAATGGATTTGGCTGTTGATGTATAACATCACTGTGGATATGGCACTCATGGCACCTCTTAGCACGATCGATACAATTCTTCACTATTTTTGGTCAATAATAGCCCATTCTTTTGATTTTAACTGCCATCTTAGGACCAGATTGGTGTGCTCCACAAAGTCCTTCATGAACTTCTGCTACCACTTTATCAGCTTGTCGGGTTCCTATGCACCTTAGCCACATTTGATCGAAAGCATGCCGATATAATGTGTTATTGACAAATGTATATCTTAGTGCTCTCTTCTTGATTTGGGCAACTAATGAATTGTCTGTTGGTTATTTACTTTCTTTGAATTAGTCAATAAAAGGTTGCCTTCATTCATTTTCTTCTTCAACATCTAGGCAATCCCACCATGATATTGAAGCTTGAATACCCTTGTGACTTTTCTTAGGAGCTTACTATTCTTCAGCCTGATCTTCAAGCTGAACTGGTTGCGGAGGTTGAAGATCAACTAGAGTTGCATCCTGTTATCTTGAACTTGGTATTTCATAAGCCTATGAGAATTGTAATAGTGATGGCTCTAAGACACGAAAATTGTGCACCATAATTATTATAGGTCACTCATCATCCATATTCGCTATTTTTTAGCCAATTTGGCAAGACAATCAGCTTTGATATTTTGACCTCGGAGAACTTGAGCTAACTTGACAACTATAATTTACTTCATAAGTTCAAGAACTCGTCGATGATAACATACCAACTCGAACTTGGTGATTTTGTAAACTCTCAGTACTTGATTTATATTAAGTTGAGAATCATCAAAAATTTGGAGATTCCAGATTCTAACATCAATTGCAATCTCCAATCTTGCTATTTATACTTCATATTCGACCTCATTATTAATCTGATGTTTAGTCAAGCTGAATGAGAATCTCATTATGCCTCCCTTAGGTGCTACAAAAATGAGATCGATTTCGGCTTGAGCTTTTTCTAAATTTGAAGGTCGAGCATACTTAATCGACAATTCTCCATTGAAGTACATTTCCCATACACATAGCCTTTCCTCCACTTTAATATTCATGATTTGCTGGTTGGGTAGATTATTATTGAGTGGTAAATCTGCAGGGATAGGATGTGCAGCTAGAAAATCCGCCAGCACCTACCCTTTTACTGACTTTTATGGGACATATGCGATGTCAAATTGTAACAGTATCACCTGGCCAAACAACCTGTCAATGCTGGTCTTATCATCAAGAACTTCAGCAGATTGATCTTTGATATCAAGGTGACTTTTTGAGACAGCATATAGTGGCGGAGTTTTTGAACTGCAAAAATCAGGGCCAAGCAATGCTTCTCAATTGGAGAGTAGCATATTTTTACCCCAACCAACCTTCAGCTGATGTAGTAAAGTGCATTTTCTTTGCCTTCTTCATTATGCTAGCCCAATAATGCTCCAAGGAACTCTTTTAGTGCTACCATGTACAATATAAGAGGCTTCTTCAAAATTGGCGAGATAAGAATATAAGGGTTAAGTAAGTATCTCTTAATGCTATCAAATACTTCTTGGCAATCATCATCCCATTTGAAGCGTATATCTTTTTTTATCAGCTTTAAAAATGGCTAGCACCTACTCGATAGATTTGATATGAATCATCGAATGAAAGCTAATTTTTCTTGCAATGAGCAATGTTGTAGAAGGTTATTTGGAAGTGGAATCTCCATAATTGCCTTGATTTTGTTAGGGTCAACTTCGATTCCTCAATGTCGAACAACGTACCTTAGAAACATGCAAGAGGAGACCCCAAAAGCACACTTGAGGAGATTCATTTTCAGATCATTTTTCCTAAACCTTTTGAACACTATTCTCACATCATCTAGGTGGTCTTTTTAGTTCATGCTTTTAATGATCAAGTCATCTACATAGCATTCAACTTTTGTATGAATCAAATCATTAAATTTATGAATCATCGTCTGTTGATAGGTGGCACCAGCATCCATGCTAAAGGGCATGACCGTATAACAGAAAATGCTTATAGGTATTATGAATGATTGGTATTTTGCATCATCAGGTACCATCTTGATTTGGTTGTATCCCAATGATCCATCCATAAATGAGAATATATCATAATTGGAACTATTACCAACTATAAGTTCTAATACCAGGAGCAGAATGTCATCTTTAGAGTATGCCTTGTTAAGGTCCCTAAAATTGATGCATATACAAATTTAGTCATTCTTCTTCTTTACAGGGACTATATTGGCAATCCAGTCGGTATACTTTTCTTCTCGAATGAAGCTTACCTCTAGAATCTTCTTCATTTCAGCATTCACCTATTCTTCAATCTCCAATCTTATTCTCCTTAAAACTTGTTTGATGGGTAATGCATCTGATTTGATGGCTAATCTATGAACTGTTATGTTAAGGGATAAGCCGGACATCTCAGCATATGTCCAAGCTAAGTACTCCCTGAATTCTAAGAGATATTTTATTTCCTCTACTTAGCCTTAAGACAAAAGGGCACTGATAAAGGTCAGGCGATGATCTTCTTAAGTTTAAGAGAATATAATTAAAAAGTAATGAAATTTCTTGAAGGATTCTTCAAGATGTTAACCATCAAGAATTTTTTTTGTAGGGTCATCTTTGGGACTCACTTTTGATAAATTTCTTTTATGGTGGATCTCTAGGAGTACACACTAGATGTCTCCTTATTTATTTTCCCTTATGCAGGGACCTTTCGCGATGGATTCTTGGATATGCGTCTAAGTGTCATACTCTGATGTTCACCGTTTATATCATTATTCTTTCTTTGCTTTACATCATAATAGATTATTGCTTTTACCTCTATCGGGACCTTTCAGTGATTACTTTTTGGATATAGGGACTAAGTGTCTCATATTGATGTTCACCGTATAGAGCTCGATAATATCATTTTTTAATATTTTTTGGTGGCTGCTATAGCACTTTGATGACCAACTAAAGATGGAAAGAGAAACCAATCTCTTGCGAAGTCACCAGAAATTTATTGGCTCCAAAAGGCAGCCCCAGCCTCTGCTCGATTGTATGTTTTTTATTTTATCGAGGGGGGGGAGGGGGTTAATGGATTAATTTTTTGGGTGAATTTTGGGAAGGTAGATGGGTTTGTAGATAAGACACTACCCAGAGATTTCACCCTTATTTTGTCTGGTTTCCTATAGGCGCAAGCCCCAATAGTTAATTACCCCTCCAGCTAACAAGAGAGATTTTTTGATTAAGGCTAGTCATCAATTAGATATGTATAAATACGTGTTATTTGGAAAATTGTAGCAGCATGGGCTAGGATGTTGGAAAAGGTCAAAAATTTGAAGATTTGATTTTTAAAATGGAAAATTTCACCATCTTACACTTAAAGTGGATGGTGGGGGAATAGATGACGGACCCGATCAAAATCCCATAGTTTTGTCATCTCGAGCCATCATGGTCCTTGGTTTTACTTAGTCAGAGGAAGTAGTCATCCCAACCTGATAGAAGGATCCTTGTCGGTAGCCATGGGTTGCTTTGTCCAAGGGGACCTTGTAGACTTGGGGTGAATATGTATCTAAGAAAAAAAAATTTGGATCCACCTTAGCCAACATAGGGCTTTCTTCCCTATCGGTCATATCCTATTGATTCATATCTAAAGGATTTGATGCCACTAAGAACATATTAACTCTAGCCATAATCGATATTTTGTGGTGCCATTTGGAGGCAAAACCACTCGGTTCAGAGGGCCCTAGGTCATAAATATCTATCCTGTGATGCCATTTAGCGGTAGAACCGTCAGTTAAGAGGACACGTATCACGTCCATACTTGCAGCTTACTCTTTGTGAATGGATCCTAGTGATATATTTGACTAGGCATTAATACTATGTGAGTTGAAATAAAATTGTAATTTGTTCATCATGGAAAAGTATTGTGAAGGATGGATGGATTTTACTTTAAATGATTTGATGGATTTATTTATATTTTTAAATATTTTTTTTAAATTTTGGAATTTTTGGAGTTTTGGATATTTTGATTTTGTGGAGTTATAGATTTTGATGGACATTTGGATGGCATCTTGGAGATATTTGTGAACCCCTCCGATTGAGATATTCATTCAACATGGCCATCATTGGGGTGACCATTGGGGTCATTTTCATTGACTAAACCTTGGCGACCCTATCTACTTGTTGATAAGGGATCAGATTTTATTTGTTGTAGAACCTTGTCGACTCCTATTTACCTGCTTAGGAGTATCAATTTTAAATTTATTGACCGCATAGCATCCCTAGACGTCACATGTACTCCTACAACACGACCGTTAGGGTCCATGCATTTACCCCTTTGGTGTCCCTATGTGCATACAAACTACGGTGTATGTATAGGGGTACTTTGAAACATTTATAAATGTCTTCTGTCCTCTTTCATGGATGTTGCAGATCCCATGACATTGCATAACAACTTTTAAATATAATTGTTTGCTGCTTTGTACAGGTAGACTATTATACACTACTTGTTGCTCTTTTTATAAGTAGATTGTAGTACACTAATTAATCTCCAGCTTTTGAAATTCATGACTGATACTTTGAAAAGAAGTCCTTTCAAGCTATTTGGTGTAGTAGACTTGTAATTTCCGGTGTTTGTGGATGTCAGAACTATCTTCTTCCTAAGTATAGTTCCAAGAAGAAATTTTGGAACACTATGAAGTTTAGTTCAAAATTGTTCAAATATCTCTTCCATTTTTCCAGGAGGTGTCCTTCTCTATACATCTAGTTATCTTCATACCCGACGTACTTTCGAATCTCAATCAGTGCTGTTGTAGGTGATACTTATACTTGTGTCCACAGTGGTTCATTGTGCTTACAATATACCCTCAGTTTTTATCCACAAGCGGCTCATGTGTATTTATGGGGGACCGTTATATTCACTACGACCTCCTAAAATATTCGTAGAAGAGCCATTGTTCCTGCATCATATTCAACTTTCAATAATCTCGAGTGATTTAATGTACTTATTTGCAAGGATGAATCTTCCACTATCAATTGACAGTGTTGCCATTTCAATCTAGAGGCAAAGTTGCTAGTGTTGTTATAGTCTCCATACATATGTTATAGGATAGCCACCATATATGTGACACATTTGCATTATCACATATTGATACGCTAGGAGGATTGATGTGTTTTCTTGAAGTTAAGTCATTGTTGATTGCAATTCAGAGACATTGATTATATGTAGATTACATTTATTGTCATTATTTGTAGGTTTTGCATTGTATTCATCACCCACCAACTGCTCTTGTTTGCAAAAAGTTTGATGTGTTTGCAATCAAATGACGATTGAATTTGTATGAAGACCTCTTGCTATGAGTTCCCTATTTGCATGTGAATAATTCCTTTCAAATATTGTCCAACTCTTTCATTTGTCTATTGATATTCATCATTTGATTCAAATTAGAGTTTATTAAGTCTTGTTGAGTTGGGTCTAGTTTGGTCTGCAAGTTCAAGTCTGAATTTTGCAAGTTTCATTCGAGTTCATATCCATTATGCTTGATCCAAATAAAGTCTAATTTCTTTGTGTCCAAACTTTTATTCAAGTTCCACTTGATGCTGCATAGTTCAAATTCAAAGTACATGTTCAAGTGCTTGTTTAGACTCTTCTGAAGTCTTTGCAAGTTCAATTGCATGTTCAAATTGATTTGAATTCAGCTCAAGTCTGATCTTTTGATCTTTTATTCATCATTTAGATTTTATTAAGGTTCAAGTCCACAAGTCCAGCATTCAAGTTCAGTCAAGCTCAAAGGTTAACAAGTTTGAGTTCAAGTCCTTGTCCATTTTTAGACAAAATTTTGGCAGCAACCCAGCATCTCCCCCGTTTAGGAGAAAAACTAAGAGGCTGCCTTCCCTCGTTCCTACTTGAGCTCTTTGTGTATGTGTCAAATGACACTGCGGTGACATTTTCTTTTAATCCCCTAAGATGCTACATGTGCGCTTAGGAGTCTCGAACACTTGTTAAAAATAGGCACAGTGATTTTCCCACGTATGGGTACTTATTTTTTGTCCCCCTCACGCAACATGAGCGGTCTGGGGATTACCTACCTCATCGTAAGCACCATGCCAGTTTCCCACCCTCCTACGCTACGTGAGCACGCATGGGATTTGTCGGCTCGCCGCAAGCCACGAGAGAGGGATTTTAAAGTTAGAAGCTTTATACCTTCATGTAGGTAGACTGGCGGTGGAGGCTCAAAAACCAAGGCAAGGGAAGGGGCATATATTTTTCCTTTCTTTTCTTGATTAAATTATAATTAATATTAATTATAATAATAATTAAGTATTTATAATTAATAATTAAATAATAATTATAAATTAATTATAATATATTAATGATTAATTATAATTAAATGAAATTAATTATAAGTAATCCAACAATTACAATTAATAGTTAATTACTAATTATTAATTAATTATAATTAAATAATAATTAAATATAATTATTATAAATTAAAGCACTCTTTCTCCTCCTTTAGCAAATCCTGAATTTACTAATCATGTAGTTCAACGGATTTGGGGAATGTAGCCGAAGAAGCACGCGGAAGGGAGACAGTTACCTTCACAACTAGCGAGCTTTGGTTCTTGCTTCCAGTCAAATGTCCTGACTTTAGATCCGATCTAAAGGGGAGGTCATCGAAGGAGGAAGTTCGAGCAACATGAAGGAGCTGGGGAAGGTCACAAGCTATCTCTCATTGCAACCTCTGATCAAAATGTTGTAACATTCGTTCCGACAATAAAGAATGACGTCGGAGGGGCGAAGAAGCATGCCGAAGGAAGAAAGTTTCCTCCAATGAGAGCGGCTCCCGTCATTGGTTCCAATCGAAAGGTTGTAATTTTATATCCAAGAGGAAGGAGAGGTCGTCGACTGAGCAAAATTGAACAACAACAAAGGAGTCGAGGAAGTAGTGAGAGTGATGGGAGAAGAGAGTGAGAGTTGAGGCCGATGGCCTCGTTCCATTTTCCTTTTATCAACGCGAGGGGTCGTGCGAATAGTGGAATGGAATCGATGTGCGAGGACGTGCGAACTGATGGCTCGACATGTGCGGGATGGCTTCAACAGTCTATGAGGTAAGGCTGTGCTTTTATTTTTTATTTATTACAAGGGTTAACATTCAAATCAGCTGAACAACCATGCATGTAAGTTAATTTGATTTCTTCAACCGTGCCTAGAAGTTGCAGGAACTTAGAAAACATATAGAGAAAATGCCAATGGAGTCTACTTGTAGCTTGTGGGATTTGCATCATCTTCACGAAGATAAAATTCTATGTTATTATGAAAATTCAACTATTTGAACTATCATTTTGATAAAAGAGTATATTGCAAAAATATTAATGTGACTTTTTGACATAATGATTATTGTTTATTGATATGGAAATTTCATATATTGATTTGTTTGAAATGAAATTCATATATACTAAAACCCATTTAGAAAAAAATTATAGAAATTTCATGTTAACACTTGCAGTATAATAAATTTTCATATACACATATCACGTATATTTTTATGCAATATTTTCGGATTTTTGATGAACTGATTGATATATTTAGTTACTTTGTACAATAACCAATATTTAATAAACATTACTTATAATTTTTATGTATTTTGCAAATACACAATATCGAAGGATAATGAAAGTTGCTCAAGTGAAAAGTGTAATGATGAAAGGTTGTGAAATCTTGATAAAATGGCAATACACAATTTAGCAATATAATGGTTGCCTCTAGTTTTTTTCAAAAATGATAACTTTTTTACTTTATTTGAACAAAAAGTCTGGCATGATATCATATAAAAGTGGAGATGGATGGGTACGGGATTTACTTTGTAGCCATCCTATTAGGTTTCATAATATATTTAGGATGCCTCCAGTTATATTTACTTACTTTGCAAGCTAGAATCACTTTATGGTTTACATTGTTTGCATAGAACAAGTAGTAGAGAAATTCTAGGAATAACTTTGTTCATTTTTAGTCACAATGAATCCGTAATAGCTACCTTAGAAAGATTTCAGCATTCTAAAGAAATAATAAGTAGATATTCTTGTTTAGGAGTTCGAGCATTGGTTAATTTAGTAATGGATAATATTGTATAAGAAGATAATGAATTTTGTGACATCCCATACATATTAGAAATGATACAAGGTACCTACGATATTTTAAGTATTGCATTGGAGCAATTGATGGAACTCATGTAGACGGATGTATTCTTGTTGAAGATCAAATTCTGTATATAGGGTGACGTCATTCACCTACACACTATGTGATGGCAGTCTATTATTTTAATATGTGTTTTACATTTATGACAGCAGAATGGGAAGGTTCAGCTCATGATATTTGTATCTTCCAACAAGTTGTAAGGAGTCTCATATACTATTTTCATGCATCACCATTAGGTAATTTTTAATTAATAAGTAATAATGATTTTAGTAAGGCTATTTTATATTAAAGTTGATGAGATTTTTTTTTTTTTGATGAACTACTAAATGCATTAAAAATAAAGAAACCTAATACAAACTACCAAGTGATAGAATATCTATCACTGTCCTCGTTTAATAAAGATAAGAAAATAGGAGGAACCTTATTGCAATCTAATTCTTCCGATAAAAAATCTCCTTTCATAGCAAAGTTAGCACAAAAGTCGGCTAACTTATTACATTCTATATTTGCAAAATGAAATAAAAAATCTCCAAAACCCTTGAGAAAAGAAAAGTCTTCCCATCCAAACTGGCTAGCCACCTAATCAGCTTTGACAACCGAGTTTTGTAAGTGTTTTATGATGTTCAAGTTGTCTCCTCTTATAATGGTACCTTTAGCATCCATCATCCATTCCTTGATAATTCTTCTTAACGAACGAAAAGCCAACAACTCCAAATACCAATTGTCCCAATCCCTACATATGAACCCAAAAGCCAACATAAATCTTCCTCTATGATCTCTGAAAATACCTCCAACTCCAGCTTCATTTGAATGAATCAAAGTTGCATCATTATTAACTTTAATCCATTTGGGTGGACGGGGATGCCAAAAAGCGAAAATCAGCTGTGTATGCTAGTTAGCACCTCAATGGTCTGAATATAGATTAAATTTTGAAGATATTGATGCAAAACTAATAGCATTAGAAACAATGCAGCTTAACCCTAGCTCATGTCCTTCCTGTATAAGTTTATTTCTACTATTCTAAGAGTGAAAAACTATAAAACAATATAAATTAACAATAAAGGATTCACCTTCGCTAACTTTCTCAGATTTTCCAAACAGTCCTGAAAAGTTGTAAACACTGGAATGCGGATGCCCCATTGATTAACCATTTTAATAGCTTGATTTAAATTTAAGCATTTAACTGCAACATGCTCTTCTTCTTCCATCATCTCACAACCTCTCGGGCACATGTTGGTACTTATCAATCTTCTATACATTAGGAAATTAGTAGTAGTAATAGCATTTTCAGGAGACACCACTAGAAAAAACCAATACGAGGATGAAGCTTTAAATCCTTTAACCATTTCCAACTCTGAATTAAAACAGGGTCTTCTACCTCCGAACATTTGGCCAAAGCTGTAATTGATTTTCCATAGAAGATACTTAAAAGTTTCAATTCATCATTTACAAGCTCCAAATTAATCCTAACGTGAAGAATAACTTCAATCGAAGCAGTTCCGAAAAATTCAGCAAGCTTCACCTGATTCCAAGCTCCATTAAAAATAAAATTAACGAAAGGAGGAAACTCTCCATCTACCACCGCAATGAATGTTGGCCACCTAACAAAGCTTCAATCTAATACCCAAATATCATTTAAAATATTAACTGAAGACCCAGAAACAATTCTTCACCTTACGATTGGTCTAAGGTAATTTGCTCCACTAAGCAGTAACTTCCACATCGAAGAAACATTAGACCTTGCCACATCACACCAAACATTTTCGCCATACTTTGAATATAAGTATTTATTGAGAATAGAATTTGGTTTGTAAAAAAATCCCAAATAAGCCTTGTTCTCAAAGGTTCCATAAAAGAAACTGCTGAATGAATGCCCTATCCTGCATTTAAAACCGATTCACAAATCTCCTTCCAAGCAACAAAGTGTAAACCATGACCTCCATCTTTTTTGTTCCATAAGAACTCCCTGCACATCCTATCAAACTTCTTCAAAATAGTCAAAGGAACTAAAGAAAGAGATGAATAAAACACTTGAATTGAGAGCATCACTGATTTAATAAGCACCAATCTACCAGATAAGGAGATGAATTTATTACCCCATACCTCTAATTTTGAAGCTGATTTCTCCAAAAGGTTCAAGAAGTTTATTGTAACAAGTCTTCACAAAGCAATTTTGATGCCCAATTAATGTATCTTTTTAACTTGAACAAATCCCATAATCTTGTAAATGGCTCTCCTCCTACTCCTTTCCATAGAATTACTTAAGATAATAGAAGATTTAGAAAGTTAACCTGTTGTCCCATCCACCAACAATAATCAGAGATAATTTTCTTAATTCTCCTTAAATTTCCAAGTTTGGCATCCGAGAACATAAGGATGTTGTCAGCAAATAGAAGATGGGAAATGTTTTGAGCCGATGAAGCAACTTCCAAGCCCAAATTTCACCCCTTGGTTAAAAAAGCATTAGAAAGCAGTTGAAAGCATAAAATGAACAAATAAGGCGATAGTGGACATCCTTGTCTAAAATCGCTCTTCGCTTCAATCCACTTCAAACCAAGCCCATTAACTTGAACAGAGAAAACCGGGTCAACCACACACTCCATTAAGAGGTTAGAAAATCTATTCATGAATCCAAAGTAATCCAAAACTTTCCTAAGAGTATCCCATGCCATGCTATCATAAGCTTGTTCCATGTCCAGTTTAATTACAACCAACCCTTTTTAGATTTAGAAAATCTAAATTTATAAAAAAGTTCTTGGGCAAGAAGAACATGATCCGATAAAGACCTCCCTTTGATGAAAGCTACTAGTACATCAGATACCAAATAATATATCACCTTTGATAATCTATTTATAAGAAATTTCACTACAATCTTATAAATGGAAAGGCATGGGCTAATTGGGTGAAAGTTAGAAGGGACTAAAGGAATTCTCACTTTAGGAATAAGCACTACCAAAGTTTCCTTCCATTTAGAGCACATCTTACCCAAAGATAAGAAGAGACGAATAGCATTCAATACATCTGAGTCAATTGTCTTCCAATATGCTTTGATGAATGAGTAAGAGATTCCATCCACACCAGGAGAAATATTTTTGCCAAGATCTTTGACCACAACCTCTACTTCTTCTAACAAGAAATCAACATTAAGGATATCACATTTCCCTTGACTTAACAAGTTCAGATTCAATGGCCAACCATCCAAACAGTAATCTCTAAGCCTCCAGTTATTGCTAAAAAATCTAAAAAGACTTTTTTAATAGCCTCAGGATCCTCCACCAGCAAGCCCATATCATTCTTCACTTGCTTAATATGATTACCATTCCCATGACCAATTGCAAAAGCATGAAAAAAACTTGAATATGTATTACCTTCACCTAACCACTTAGCCTTTGCCCTTTGCCTCCACCAGGTACTCAATCGAGCAAGAGTACAATTGAATTCATTAACTTTGGATCTGAGAAGAATAAGTTTATCTTTAGGAAAATTTTGATCCAGCGACTCTTCCAATTGAAGATCTTCAATCTGTTTCTTCAATTTATCTTTTAAATCAATCAAGTTTTGATGCTTAAATTTTCTCCAAAAGTACAAGGCTTTTAGAACCCTTGAGAATTTCTTATTTAAGATTTCCATAACATTGCCACTAACTGGTTTAGCACAAGACCTTCTAACCACCGAGGATGCAGCCGGATAAGACAGCCACTCATCTTCAAATCTCCAAAATCTGCTACTACAATTCACCTGAATAAGAATTTTCAAAATATTGGAGCAATGGTCAGAAGAAACCCTAGCCAAGTGCCTAACTGAAGCCTGAAGGATCAATTCCAATGCCTTCAAATTCAACAAATACTTATGAAGCCTTTCTTGAATGTGAGCACTACCATTCTTATTATTGCACCAAGTATACTTTGATCCAAGAATCCCACATCATGAAGATCACTTTTGTTCATAAAAGCTTTCAACTCTAAAAGCCCTTAGGAAAAAGAGAGCTTCTTTCCTCCTTTCTTATCTTCTTGAGAAAGAATGCAATTAAAATCTCCCCCTACCATAGAAGATAGCTCAGACCTCAAGTGACGCTCCAAAAATTCCCAGAACTCCCTTCTTCCATACAAGTCTCTGCTACCATAAACAATAAAGACCACCCATACAACTTTATTAAAAATTTTTAGCTCCCCAACTACACACTGAGTAGAAGCTTCGAACAAAGTAAAAGAGGCCAAATTAAACCTCTATAACACCAAGTTCCCTCCAGACATCCCACTAGATGGGAAAAGAAGAATGTACCAACCTGCTCCCATGAATTTATCAAAATCATCTCTAGAAATAGTTTAAATTTTAGTCTCCACAATTCCAACAAAGAAAGCATCCCACTCTTTTATAAATTCTTTCAAATACATGGATGGCTCCTTCTTATTAGCCCCCCTATATTTCCAAAATGTTAAGGAACTCATTTTGTCGAGAAGGGGGAAAGACCCCCACTCCTTTTTTGTTCAGATTGAACTTGCTTTGTCTAGAAGATGAATTCAAAGGACGAAGAGACATATGTTCCTTGAAAATCTTAGGTTTATGCACACTAGACACAACATTACTCAAGCAAGCAATGACATTACCCTTATTCTCCAAAGCATCCTCTTTGTTGAAAACAGCCAAATCATCCTTCCTTATTTGATAAATAGGATCCATAGAATCCACCAATTTGAAAGTATGAGATGCGCCAAGAGGGGGGTGAATTGGATGATTAAAAACTTCTTTAATGAAAAGAAATATATTTTTATAATTTTACGTGAAAGTGAATTTCATTCACAATAAAAATATAGATTATCAATTTCACCCACGCAGTTAATCACAACAAAAAATAAATATATAAATAATAAAGGAAAGAATACACAAGATTTATAGTGGTTCGATCAAACCTTGACCAACATCCACTCCCTAGAGGCACCCTCCGAGTATTACACTAAACCTTTAGTGATTCTCCTTTAGCCCCCACAACTAGGTGGAGAATCCCTTACATAAAATAACTTCCACCTTCCCCGATGTGGCGGAGGGGTTGGGTCCTTTGACACCAAAGAGATCTTCATCATCCTAAAACTTCCATTAAGATGAACCTTGAATCCGATGGTACTAAGGTGCAAACTCGTCGGATCGCCATGTGAAATCTCCTTCACACTCCCTTGAAACCCCCTCCATGGATCTTCTTCCTCTCTAAAACTCCATCCTTTCCTCTCTCCCTTTCAAGTTCTCTCTTTAAGTTTTCTTCAAAAAAATGAAGTTGCAATGGATGCCAAAGACTCTTACAAAGTCTCATGAGAAAGCTTATTTAAAGGGCTTAAAAAAACCCTAAAAAATATTATAACTGTCAATGATCGTACAGTATGATCTCAGGATCATCTAGTATGATGTACATAATTTGACCTATTAGTATTGTATGATCACCGATTAGCATTATACGAATAGTTCAATTTTCCTATTCGTACTATACGATGTCTAGTTAGTACTGTATGAACAGTTCAATAAAAATACATTACAATCACTAGTTCGTACTGTACGAACAGTTCAGTTTGCCTATTTGTACGTTATAATGTTTATTTAGTATTGTATGAATAGTTCAATAAAAATATAGTTCGTTCAGGATGAAGCATGGGATGGCCAAAAAAGTCTATGTTGATCATACAATATGATCCAGTTCGTACAGTACAATCAAAATATCAAAATTGAGCCATTTTGATTGATTAATTACGGGATTAAAGTAGGCAATATTTTAAACATCATACAGTATGATTAGAACAACTTGTTAAATTTAATTTTTTGCCTAATTTAAAAGATGGTAGGCTTTCTAATTATAGCAGATCATCTAGTATAATGTGGTGATCATACTGTTTGATTAGTTATATTTTAAAAATATTTTTTCCAGGAAAATAAAATATTTTAATTAATTCTTGTTACACCAGTTAGTACATTATGATTTACAAAAAAAATAAAATATTTAAAATCAAATTTTTGCTACCCTTATATGTTTACATGATCAGCAATCTAACATACATAATTGTAAGGCTTTATTCAAGAATTGAAAATTACATACTCATATAGTATAACCAATTCTATATAATCTTGAGTCTTGAATCTTCAAAAAATGGTGCATGATATACCTGAAATATTAATCAACGAACAAATAAAAATACACTACAAATACTAGAAGAAATAAAAAATTAATTAATATTATTTGTTATAATCAAAATCATTAACTCGGAAGCCAGAGTTGCAACAAGCTCCCTCTTTTTGATGATGACAAATAATATTTGTTAAATTTGCAAATTGATATTTTCTCCTAAACTCCCCCTCACTAAAAGAGTTACATTAAAAAATAGGGAAGAATTTTTTTTTTTTTTTTAAAGCTAAATAAAAAAAATAAAACATAAATACAACTAAATGTAATATATTTTCCCCCTATTACATTATCTAAAAGAAGAGATAAAATAACATAAAAAAATAACAACATAATAAAGAAATGAAAACATAAAATCATGCTTAAAATATAATAAAATATAATAAAAAAATAAAATATAATAAAAATTAAACACATAAAACAAATAAACAAACACACAAAAACACATAAACACAACACACAAATAAACCTAAACATGCTTATACCTCATCGTCTTGCTCCAATACTAATGATTCAGAAGCTAGGTCTTCTTAGAAGATTTTTTGCTTTTTATTTTTTCCCCATATTACAATCAATTTATTCTTACTATTTTCCCTTGCAGGAAGAGTTTTTAAGTCAGAGCATTAAAATTTTATATATCCAGGTTTTCAACACCCAAAGCAAATAAAGTTAGAAGAAAACTTAACATTTTTACCATTTTTACCTTTTCTCCGTTTCTATTGATGTTTATGCTTGTTCTTTAATAAACTTTTAAATTTATTTGTTATCAATATTATCTTCTTTCTCTCACCATCTATTAAGCCACATTCATCTATATCTTTGGCTTTTAGCACTGTAGTCTTCTCATCACCTGCATCCAAAAGTCTTTGAATCACACTTTGCTCGTAGGCAATGAGTGAGACTATTAGATAGTCTATAGAATAAGCATTCAAATCTTTTGATTCATATATAGCCAAAACTTTGGCATCAAATTTATCAAGGAGAGAACGTAAAATTTTGTTAACCTTTTCAAATTTCAAAAGTTCTTTACCTAAAGCATGCAATGATATCACAATATGAGTAAACTTAATATACATATCTAAGATCGTCTAATAAGATTTCATGAAGAAAAGTTCAAAATCATGCGTTAAAATATTCAACTTAGATTGCTTAACATCGCTAGTACCTTCATATGTAAGGCATAATCTATCCCAAATTTCTTTATCAGTAGTACATATATAGATTCTCATGCAATCGTTAGAATTTAATGCACAGAAAAAATAATTTAAATATTTAGTATTTAATTGAGTATTAATTTGTTATGTTCTACTCCATTTAGTACAAGGAATATTAATTTTGACTCCATCTATCATATCTGATGATGCTGAATAGCCAGTTTGAATTATATACCTTATTCGATAATCAATTAATTGCAAAAAAGTAGACATGCAAATTTTTCAAAAAATAAAAGAAATATTTTCAAATAAGGGTGGTCACCTAATTGAATAGCCTTCCGCAATGTTAAGATTTCTAAAATATTTCATGATCAATTTTTCTCAATATTTTCTAAAACAGTAATTTTGAGACCCTGCTCTGATACCAATTGAAAGTTTGAGATACGTCAAAATGAGGGTGAATTGAATGATTAAAACTTCTTTATTGAAAAGAAATATCTTTTTATAACTTTATGAGGAAGTGAATTTCATTCATAATAAAAAGATAGATTATTAATTTCACCAATACAGTTAATCGCAACAAAAAATAAATACATAAATAATAAAGGAAAGAACACATCATATTTATAGTGATTCGATCAAATCTTGACCTACGTCCACTCCCCGGAGGCACCCTACGAGTATTATAATAAACCTTTAGTGATTCTCCTTTAGTCCCCAAAGCTAGGCTGAGAAGCCCCTACATAAAATCACTTTCACCTTCCCCGGTACGACAAAAGAGCCGAGTTCTTTGAGACCAAAGAGTTCTTCCTCTTCCCAAAACTTCCCTCAAGATGAACCTTGAATCCAATGGTACTGAAGTGCAAGCTCGCCGGAGTAATTGTGTGAAATATCATTCACACTCTCTTGAAACCCCCTTTAAGGATCTTCTCCCTCTCTCGAACTCCACCCTTTCCTCTCTCCCTTTCAAATTTTCTCTTCAAGTTTTCTTCAAAAAAATGATGTTTCAATTGATGTCAAAGACTTTTACAAAGTCTTATGAGAAAGCTTAAATAAAGGGATTCAAAAAATCCTTAAAACAATATTTTAGATGTCAAGTATCGTACAGTACAATCTCACGATAGTCATGTACGATGTGCAGAATTTGACCTGCTAGTGTTGTATGATCACCAGTTAGTACTGTACGAATATTTCAATTTGCTTGTTTGTATTGTATGATGTTCAGTTTAAATTGTATGAATAGTTCAATAAAAATGTAGTACGATCACCAGTTAGTACTGTATTGACCTCCTTTTTGGAATCGGTCACTTGCACTTTGTGGGTTGATCAACTTTGCTTGTACGTTGGGTTGTTGCGTCTATGAAGGGTCAAATCGTGTATTTTATCTCGACCCGTCGTCGGCCTTAGAATTACTCCTTTTTGATCACATGTTGTCCTATATTTTATTTTAAAATGCATATGGTCAGGTCGTCGTCGATTCGACATGATTTCACACATTTGGACCTTTATCGCACATGTTTGTTCCGAGCGCAATATCTTTCGATCTAGGCCTTGTTTTGAGAAACGAATTACGCGAGCGCATCCGAATCGTCGAGATCTCTCAAATGAGCTTATTCGTGCTCAAATCGGACATTGTTTCACACATGTCGAGGAGAGATATTTTGATAATTATTATAATTGTTATCATTATTTGTTTCGAACATGTTGAATATATTTCACTGTTTAACTATTATTTAAATATCATTTGAATATTATTTAAATAGTAATTTAAATATTATTTGAATAATCATACTAGCATTATTTTAATGATTATTTAAACCATTATTTAAAATTAACATTTAAATATTATTCAAATTATTATTTAGATTATTTGGTGTACATATAAATATATAATGAAACATTAATTTAGATTAAATGTTATTTTCTTAAAATATAATTTTGTCATTCATATAAAACAAGTGGAAGAATGGTTTATCAATCGACTCGATCGAGCTTAATTCGAGTTCAAATTTGACCTAACATTAGTCCAAATCTATTCAAAGATAATTCCAATACACTTTCTATCAATTTAAATCATTTTCTTAAATCAGGAAAAGCAATCGGATGGCTGAAATTTAAAGCAATAGCTGGTTTCTTCTGAAATTTTCTGTTGCATGCAGCTGCTATAGCAGACCTAAGGAAGAGGGCTTTGATCTCAGCCCTTTGATGAAGGGTAAGGTGGACACTTTGATAGGAAGAGGCCTGCAACTTGTATCAGTTTGGAGGGACGTCCTGGGGGGATGAGCACGCCTCCCTTCTACTTTGGCTATGGTTCGGACATCTCAGGGAGAAGCGAGGGAGAAAAGACGGACTCCCTCTCTCATTTTTTTTCGCTCGGAGCTCTCGACCCCGACTCCCTCTCTCAGTTTTGGCAAGTCAAGAGGCGGAACTCCCCTCCCTCTCTTGGTCTCTTCTCAGTTCGCACAAGCAGGAGGGGCCGAATCCTCCCATCTTCTGGTCCGTCGCCCCTGTTCGCGACAGACCCGACGCCGGCTTCCCCCACCGATGCCATTCAGCCCAAGGCTGAAGCCTCTCCGACACCGTCCAGCCGTGGCCGCCGGCCCTCTTCTACTTGCAAGCATATGAGCTCCTTCCCTACCTCTTCCTCTTTTATTTTTCTTCTTCTTCTTTTCTTTCTCTTATTTCTCTTTTCTTACTTCTTCTTCATGATGTAAAAAGCTACAGCAATAATGCTTATTTCTCTAATTAATTGGTTCATGTGTAAACAAAGTAAGCGATTCATGTACATGTTGATATAGATTATTTGGAAATGTATAGTTGTTGCATGAAATTTGCATTTTGTATATGATTCATGCCATGAAATTTAAAGCTTATGTACAGGTTGTGAAAAAGTAAAAAAAGAAGCCATGTTATTCTTTATTAAAATAAAATGTATGCATGCAAAGTGTTTGTAGTTTTGTCTCTTTGGAAACAGCACAAGCATTTGATCAAATAAGAATTATTAGAAAGCTATGTGACTTTTCTTTTGATGATATTGAAGGATAACTTAATAGACGTATTAATTAATGGGTTTTATTGCTGAGATCAATCATGAGATGGTATTGCTATCTACTAACTAAAAATAGTTTCATGCTTCACAAATCATGATTCATCCGACATCCTCATTGTGTATACATTTATGTCTCGGTTTCATAATATATTTTCATTGCTATATAAGATATTATGTCATGACTTGTTGGAAAGATCCTTTTCTAAAAAAAATCATTCCAGGCCAAATAAATCATAAAATAGGATTGCGAGTAGATACATTCAAAATTTTGTATTATCTATGTTTCTAAAATTTTAAAAAAGTATAGAGAGCTTACTTTCGCCAACGTAAAATTTATATATAAGTCATTTTTGTGATTAACTCGGAAATGTTCTAATATATTTGGTTTGTTTCTTTTTTCGGCGTTTGTGACAAAGCTCTATCCTTTAACATGCTAGAACTTTTATTATTATTATTATTATTATTATCAACAAATTTATTATTGGTAGCCTTTGCCATTCTAGCATTAGGTTCATTCATTTTCGCGTAGCTTATTATCCTAAAAGAAAGGGGGACACGCTGAAGGTATGTGATCTCGATCTAAACAACTATTTGTAAACTTATGTTATTTCAACGATATAAACTTATTAATGATTGATGGTCGACGACGCTCATTAATTAATTGACTGCATTGTAGATGATATTTTAATACTATAAGCTCTATTTTATATTTCAAACATGAATCATATGAAGCTGTAAACGGTTATATTGTATAAGTGATTAAACTAATATTTTAAAACTTTATAAAAATACATCTTCTGCTTGCTTTTACTTATTGAATAAGTTTTAACTATTTGTGATCTTTTATTCATGATATTTCCTTAACCAGATATTGTAATCCACTAGTAACCGTTGGTGAACATCAATATAAGATTTATTCTATTATATTCATCGTACTATCAATGTGGTAATAAGGCTTGCTAATGTCAAATCATGTAAATATCTTCTTGATAAAATATCTCATTAAGTGAATGCGATGTTGTGTGGATTAAATTAGAACTTATCTATGCTGGAGTCTGTTCCAATTCATATCATTCCTTGTTGGTTTGCAAGATGATTAATTATATATAGAGATATATATTCACACATTAGCTTTCCTTAATGCGAACTTTCAAATAAGTACATTTGATGTTAGATTTCTCAGTTGGCACGTAATACACTTATAAACATGAATTATTTTACTAACCACCGCATAGAGAATTCTATATCGCTCATTTATATGGTAATTTGTGTTGGGTCAAACTCTAGAGAATTATCTTTGACAGGCAATTACTCATTAATTTCCAACTGCAATTATATTTCGGGGATTGCAACTATGATGAAATAGAATACCTACGGTATTTGTTAAGTGTAGCTTTAGTTCATATGGTGGTTAAGAGTAATTGAAACAAATGTTTTATAAGAGGTGGTTTCCTTGTATATATTAATATTTGGCATTGTTAGATTTTCACATGATTCATAAATAGCTTGTCTCGTTCTTAATGTTAGAAAACTATTACATTATTTTATGTTCTAATGTTGGCATGTATATATTTTGTAGGTTCAAATACTGAGTTTCTTATTAGTTAAATTCTTATCTATTTGATTTTTCATATGAATCGTATCTACTCTCATACCACTTTTCTTTGCTTTTCTGTGATTCTTGCGAGGTGCTTTGTGAAGGCAAAGGAGAAGGATCGTTGGAGTTTCTGTGATGAAGGAGCCTACATAAATAAACCAGTCGCCCTCATTCATTTCGGTGGGGGTGCTACGGGCGGAACCACCGGGTCATAGCCCCCGGTGCTGTAAGCTTTCTAAAAACTTAGAAAACCTTTAGGGGCCTAGTTGATTGTACGCCTCCTTCCCTCAGGGCCTTAGAAACTTCAATTATATTTAGGATTGCTTTTGTTTTTCTTCTTTAGATCCCTAAAATCCTATGACATCCGTATAGAAGTCTTAGGAATTAGAAAAAGAATGCAACTTTTAATCCTACAACACTAGTGACATATAAGAACAAAAAAACTAAGGACCGAGTCTTAGAAAATATAGACTTATGGTGTATGTTCCCTATAGGATAGAAAAATTAAAACAAAAACCTAGTGACACGTTTTCTTAGATTTGGATTTTCTTTTCTTAATTCATTAATAATCAACTAATCAATCTTAATCTAATTCATAAAATACATTAAAACACATAATCCTTAATTAAACTATTATTAACATTTAATAATCATTAAACTTTAAAATCTAAAATGCAAATCTAAAGCAAGTCTAATTAATCTAATAATCAACCCTTAACAAATCAAAAAAATCTAAAAGATGTAGATTTAATTAGGTGATCAAATCCTAAATTAAAAATTCATTAGGATAAGATACTCTTAAATATCAAACTTTAGAATAACTTCTAAAACCAACCAACCAATTTGGTTAATAAAATACTTAATACACATTTTCCTTTTCTTTTAATAACAAACTAAAACAATAATAACAAAGTTAATTATCACTGGGTAACCCAGGCCTACGAGGCTATTAAGTTAGCCCCAAGGAGGGTGAAATAAACCTCACGGCCTCGGTGTGAAACAAAGGTGGTAGTTAATCAAACATTAAAATAAAGTATCCTAAAATCAATCCTAAAACATTAATATTTGAACTTTAATCAAAATCTTTCCTTTGCCCCTTCTAACAAACAAAGAAATATACAAACAACTCTAACTAAACTATCCCATATAGGACTTACCAAAGCCACACGACCTACACTTAGAATGGTTTGCTAGGACACGACTACTAGTCTTAGGTTAGGCCGATGCTTTTCTTTTCTGTCTCTGTGTTGTGATGCTCTGCATGTGACCCGTGTGCTGTTTGTTTTTGCTACTTGTGTTAGCTTTTCTGTGGTGCTTTCCTGTAACGTTTTTGTAGCTTTCTTTTCTGCACTGTTGTTGTGAGCGTTAGAATACCTATAGGTTAGGCACGCTTTTTCATACTAATGCTGTCTTCCTGCAGGTGGCCGTGCTTACACAGCTCTAAAGGGGGCTAAAATTAATAATAATAAATGTATAACTGCTTTAGTTACCTGCTTCAGCTGCTTAGCCCTCAATAATCAGAGCACGGCCAAGTGTGATTTATTTTTCTGCATTTTCATTCATATATAACTACGTGGACGATTTTTTTTGGATGATTTTGATTATAACTGCTTAGGATAACCCCTGTAGGAGAGTCTAGATTTTTCTTCTCTTTCTAATGTAATGTATTTGATAGTAAGTTTTGTGAAAATTATTAAAATAAGGCATTATAAATTTAGAGGGGGTCCAAAGGGAAAAGAAAACTCATACAGAGAGTTTGCTTTTTCATTTGGGCATCCTTTTGGAGCATTCACTACAAGGAGCCCGAATGACTGAAGATGATCCAAAGACGAATCAAGGAAGTGAAGAAGAAGACTGAAGAGATAAAAATGCCTTATTTTAAGATTTGCGTCGTTCCCGGGTTGTTGTCGGTGGAGCCCGACCACCCTTACTTTTCTGTACTCTGTGATGTAATATTGTATGGCACTTGCCATGGACACTCGCTTTCGTGGGCTTTTGTTGTTTTTGTTGTGCTTTCTTTACTTTGTTTGCGCATTAGAACTGCATGCTTTTTCCTAGGTTTCTTAAATTGCTTTGTTTGGGTGTGGCTCGGACGGAGTCAACGTTAGGTTCTTTAGGATATTAAATTTTTCTATAAAGTTAAATTTTTTTTTAAACAAGATAAAAAAGTGAACATAGGATTAAAATCAACCAATTTTTCTAAAAAAATTAATGCATGACTCCTTTAAAGGGTCACTTCTTAAAATTATAATAAGTAAGCCCTGCTCACTTCATAGTGACTATTGGCTAATTCTAATTGGCCCTACCCTCACATGCATAGCCTTAAGTCAGCATATAGATTTTTGTTCCTTTTCAACATAGAGGGATAGTTCACTTTGCATTGCATAATACCATTCATAGTCGGGTTTGATACCCATTTTCTTTTCTGTCTCCTACCACTCTTGCATTTGCATAAGACTTGATAACATGGATTTGATACGCTAGGTGGAGTTTAGCTGGTACCCCTTTCTGAGCAGGGTGGTAAATCCAGGTTGGGGCTACTTAGATCCCTTGTGGGATTTAAGACATAAGTTCCCTCATTGTGTCACTTTTTATGAATTTTGAATATGTTATCTCTCTTAGGGTAATAATCTAGTCTTCTATCTTTTAAACTCAAAATCTTAATTATATATTTATTCATTTAAAAAGTCTAATCATTGCTAAGGGTAAATAGAAGAGACTCTTTGGAATAGAACTTAGGAACTTTTCCTGTGCACCAAATTAAGAAGTGAATAATGCACCGTCCTTAATCGAGAGTTTTTCTAGGTCAAGGCCTAGGATGTAATTAACTACGGGGGCTTGCGCCCGTAGGAAACCGATCCCCACAATCAAATAAACCCTATTCGAGCTGATGTATCGAATAGACGAAATCTCATGAACTTAGGGTTATATATATTATTATCCATCGAGGTGTATTGGTGAAAGCCGCTACCCTCCATGGCTAATCGTATATATAACTCCATCTGCTCTTCCATCGGCCTGCTTGTGTCGATTGTAAAGGTCTACGACCATTTTATCCTACAGGATAGTGTGATCGTACCCTTTGCATTCAAATCACATGAGCAGAATCCTTTCGGAGACCCACATACTGTACGAACAGTTCAGTTTACCTGTTCGTACTATACGATGTTTAGTTAGTATTATATGAAGAGTACAATAAAAATGCAGTTCGTCCAAGATGATGCTTGGGATGGCCAAAAATGTCTCTATTGATCGTAATGTACAATCAAAATATCAAAATTGAGTCATTTTATTGATTAATCATGAGATTAAATTAGTCAATATTTTAAATATCTTACAGTACGATCATGTTTGTACAGTATGATTAGAACAACTTTTTAAATTCAAAGTTTTGCCTAATTTAATGAACGACAAAATTTCTAATTATAATAGATTGTTTAGTACGATGTGGTGATCATACTATATGATTAATTATATTTTAAAAATATTTTTTAAGGAAAATAAAATATTTTAATTAATTTCTATTACAATACATCATACATTATGATTTAGATTATATAGTATAATTTATAAAAAAATCAAAATATTTAAAATTATTTTTTACTCCCCCTACTTGTGCGTATGATCACTAATCTAACATACATCATTACAAGGCTTGACTTAAGAAATAAAAATTACAAACTCATTTAATATAACCAATTCTACATAATCTTGAGTCTTGAATCATCAAAGAACGGTGCATGGTATACCTGAAATATTAGTCAACACAAATAAATATATACTATAAATATTAGGAGAAATAAAAGATTAATCAATATTATTTATTATCATAAAAATTATAAACTCGAAAGTCAGAGTTTGAACCATCTTCTCCTTTTTGATGATGACAAATAATATTGGTTGAATTTGTAAAATAAAAATATTTTCTCCTAAACTCCCCCTCACAAAAAGAATTAAATTAAAAAATAAGGGAAAGTATTTTTTTTTTAAATCTAAATAACAAAAAAATAAAACATAAATACAACCAAATATAATACATTCTCCCCCTTTGTCATTATTAAAAAGAAGAGATAAAATAACACATAAAAATAATAATATAATAAAGAAACAAAAACATTAAACTATGCTTAAAATATAATAAAAAAATATTTAAAAATTAAACACACACATTAAATAAACAAACACATAAACACAGTACACAAACAAATCTAAACATGCTTATACCTCATCGTCTTGGTCCTATTATGATGATTCAGAAGCTAGGTGTGCTTAGGAGAGTTTTTGTTTTTTATCTTTTTCACATATTACAATCAGTTTATTCTTATTGTTTTCACTTGTAGGAAGAGTTTTTAAGTTGAGGCATTCAAATTTCAGATGTCCGAATTTCCTACACCCAAAGAAAATAACGCCTAAAGAAAATTTAATATTTTTACCATTTTTACCTTTACTCCGATTTAGTTGATGTTTATGCTTATGCTTCAATAAACTTTTGAATTTATTTGTTATCAATATTATCTCCTTGCTCTCATCGTCTACTAAGTTACATTCATCTATGTCTTTGGCTTTTAACACTGTAGTCTTCTCATCACCTACATCCAAAAGTCTTTGACTCACAGTTTGCTTGTAGGCAATGAGTGAGCCTATTAGATAGTCTATATAATAAGCATTCAAATCTTTTGATTCATATATATCCATAACTTTGGCATCAATTTATCAAGGAGAGAATGTAGAATTTTTTTAACCTTTTCAAAATTCAAAAGTTCTCTAGCTAAAGTATGCAATGATGTCACAATCTGAGTAAACCTAGTATAATATCTTTTTATAACTTTATGCGGAAGCAACTTTTATTCACAATAAAAAGATAGATTATCAATTTCACCCATATTGTTAATCGCAATAAAAATAAATGCAGAAATAATAAAGAAAAGAACACACGAGATTTATAGTGGTTCGGTCAAACCTTGACCTAAGTCTACTCCACAAAGGAACCCTCCGAGTATTACACTAAACCTTTAGTGATTCTCCTTTAGCCTCTATAGTTAGGCGGAGAAGCCCTTACACAAAATCACTTCCACCTTCCCCAGTGCGGCGGAGGAGCCGACTCGAGCCGGCTCCTTTGACACCAATGAGATCTTGTTCTTCCCAAAACTTCCCTCATGACAAACTTTGAATCCAATAGTATTGAGGTGCAATCTTGCTGGAGCAACCATGTGAAATCTACTTCACACTCCCTTGAAACACCCTCCAAGGATCTTCTCCCTCTCTCAAACTCCACCATTTCCTATCTCTCCCTTTCAAGTTCTCTCTTCAAGTTTTCTTTAGAAAAACAAAGTTTCAATGGATGCCAAAGACTCTTATAATGTCTTATGATAAAGCTTAAATAGAGTGCTTCAAAAAATCCTAAAAAAATATTTTACCCGTCAAAGATCGTACAGTATGATCTCAGGATCGTCCTATATGATGCGCAGAATTTTACATATTAGTACTGTATGATCACCAGTTAGTAATGTATGAACAGTTCAATTTTCTTTTTCGTATTATACGATGTCGAGTTAGTAATGTATGAACAGTTAAATAAAAATGCAGTATGATCACCAGTTAGTACTGTACGAACAGTTCACTTTGCCTATTCGTAGAGTACGATGTTTAGGTTGTATTATACAAACTGTTCAATAAAAATGCAGTTTGTCTAGGACGAAACATGGGATGGCAAAAAATGTCTCTGTTGATGTATAGTACGATCCAGATTGTATAATATTATCAAAATATCAAAATTGAGCCATTTTTTAAATAATCATAGGGTTAAATTAGGCAATATTTTAAACATCGTACAGTACGATTAGAAAAATTTTTCAAATTCAAAATTTTACCTAATTTAATGGACGGCGAGCTTTCTAATTAGAACAGATTATCTTGTACAATGTGGTGATCGTACTGTACGATTAGTTATATTTTAAAAATATTTTTTCTAGGAAAATAAAATATTGTAATTAATTTCTATTACACCATATCGTTACAGTATGATTTATATAAAAATTAAAATATTTAAAATCATTTTTTTCTCCCTTGTGTGTGTGCATGATCACCAATCTAACATACATCATTACAATGCTTGACTTAATAAATGAAAATTATAGACTCATTTAAAATAACCAATTCTACAAAATCTTGAGTCTTGAATCTTCAAAGAACGATACAGGGTGTACCTAAAATATTAGTCAACACACAAACAAATATATACTACAAATACTAGGAGAAATAAAAAATTAATCAATATTATTTGTTATCATCAAAATCATAAACTTGGAAACCAGAATTGCAACACAATTCACCTTCTTCCACTTCAACTCTATTAGAAACATCAGCTTTGTCTAAAGTAATTTCCTCCTCACATATTTAATTCAGCACTTCAAAGTGGTTCTCTCCAAAAAAATGTAATTTGGGCTTAGAAGTAGAAGAAAGTTGAATACCAGGTCTTACAAGA
>JACXSL010001619.1:0-54000 GCA_019514585.1 Dendrobium officinale
AAGAACATGAGATATTTTGTTATTCTTATTTGTTCTTTTTAGTATGTAGACCATATTAGAATAGTTCAAACCAATTTTAAGAGAGGACATTGGAAGAGTTTTGCATCTTGTTATAGTCCCTCTGTTTTGCTGGGTTAAATTTTGCTACTTCACTGTCCATTATATTATTGACATGATTAAATTCAGATTTGAGATTCTACTACTAAGTTTATAACATCTAAGGATGTTTCTTTAAGTGAATTTTTTAACGTAAGTAGTCTAATGAGGCAAAGGTGTTGTAATTTCACTTATATTCTTTGTTCATTGATTCCTAGGTTGAGGTCATAGCTTTGCCCAATTTGGAAGAGAATGGAGAACAATTCAAAGAATATATAATTAGCAACAAGGAGTTGTTATGATTCCAACCACCTTATAAATATCTTTTTTTTCTTGTTATGCAATGCTATGTATGAGATCCTTGTGTATTTGATAAAATTAATGCTTTACTGTTGATGTATGCAATTGTCTATATTTCCTTTTTAAATACTATACATAATTTATATATATTAGTTAAGCGTCCACAAATATCATAAATAATCACCTCGTTATTTCATTTTTCTTATCAGGTTGTATTATTAAGGAATCAGTTTATGCGTTTGATTGCACTTGGATATTGCCGGTGATAGATGATGCATTCTTCTTACTTCTTGGCTTTTTTAGTACAAAATATATGTGAGAAATTATAAAAGAATTAATGATATTGACCTTCCTTTTGACAGGGTATTTTATAGGGATTTAATCATTAGCTTTTTTTTTTTCTGGTGTTTGAAATGTTACTTTCATCATTTTCAGGTAATGGTTGTTAAAGTTTGTGTTAACCAATATCCAGAGAACAAAGAGAGGAGAAAGCAAAGCAAAAAATCCAATATACATACCTTAACCGTAGGATCCTCAAATCCAGCCGTGAGACCTGCCGTAAATCCTGCTTACCTCGTACGATTCGGCGCCGCTTGAGTCCACGTCCCGGAATTCCTGCTCAAAATCTGCGATCTCACCTCGATTGCTACCTTTCGACGCCTTTAAATGCCAACCGAACAAAGCTCTCGCTCTCCCCCTCATTCGCTACTTCCAAGCACGCAGAGCTCCTGTCGTTGCTTCCTCTCCCATGTCCGAAGCCACGACCTCCTCCCAGCCTCCCTTTGCTCCATTCGCAAGCCACAGTCCTGAGAGAGAGAGAGCGAGAGAGAGAGAGAGAGAGAGAGAGAGAGAGAGAGAGAGAGAGAGAGAGAGAGAGAGAGAGAGAGAGAGTGTTGACCTCAATATGTTATCCAAAGAACGAAAAAGGCAAGAGGGAAGAGAGCCAGTGTACAAACCTCTTACCCGACGGATCCACAAAATCTGTCGGAGCTCTCCGCGAATCCTGCTGAATCCGGCGCCGAAACAGTCGCTTCTTCCCATATTTCCCGCGATCGCCTCGATCGAGCACCCTTGCACATCGTTAAATACCGACCCAAACGAAGCCTTTCTTCGCTGCTTCCGCTCGACTTCTCCTCCCGAAATCCACGAGCTCCTCTCCCACTCGATCGAAGCTCTCGGTTCCTCTGTCCGAATCCACGATCTTCTCCCAGACCGATCTCCACTGCCTCCCGTCTCCCTCCTTGCTCCTTCGACCTCCCGTCCGATCCAGAGAAATCGAGATAGAGAGAGAAGGGAAGGGAAGCTTTAGCTGGGCCGAACTCCACTGTCGGCCGACCCCATTCAACCGAGCTCGATCCCGATCTCCCTTACCTGTGCCGCCCAACCTCCGAACTCCAGAACCGCTCCTCTCTGTTCGAGCTCCATATAGCCGCAACCCCTCTTGCCCTAGACCGAATCCATTTAAGTTGAGCCGAGCTCTCTAACCCGAGCCATTTTCACTCAAGCCTGGGTAATCATTCTTTTCTCTAGACTAATTAACTATAACTAATTAATATTAGTTATTTTTAATTATTCATTAATTAAAGTTGATTAGTATTAATTATAATTACTTACAGTTAATTGTAATTAATACTAGTTATGATTTGTTATGTTAAATATAATTAATTATAGCTAACTATAATTAGTTATTATTTAACCATAATTAATTAGAATTAGTTATAGATATTTATAATTAATTCTAAATAATTATATGCAATCTATTTTTATTGATTATAATATACTATAGTTAATTACAGTTAATAATTATTAACTATAATTAATTTTAGTTGATTATAATTGATTGCACCTCAATCCTCGAGCCAACCCCGTACCGACGGCCGCCAAGGTATAAAATTCTAAACCCTAAAACTCCGAGAACTCGTTTCAACGCATTCATCGAGACAAAACGACCACCCATGCACGCTTTTCTTAGCGTGGTGGGAGGGAGTGCGTCCTGACGCTTGCGACGAAGCGGGTAATCACCAAATTCCTTCTTCGAAGTTCGTATCGCCTTGGAAACCCCGCCTATGCACGCTTTTCTTAGCGTGGTGGGAAGGGATCCCGGTGCGATGCGTACGACGAAGCGGGGATACCCATAAGTACCCGCTTGCGGGGAAACAACTGCCTTGGTTTCAAAATATTTTCAAAAAAAAAAAAAAATACTTTTTTCAAAAATACCCATGCATGCTTTTCTTAGCGTGGTGGGGGATCGAAAAATTACACGGCCACGGTGTCCTCGAAAGAGGGCATCTACCATGCACGCTTTTCTTAGCGTGGTGGGAAAGGCCCAGTTTTTCCGTAGTTTTCCCCTAAACGGGGGAGACGCCGGAAGGCTGCCGAAATTTCGGGTGAAAATGTTGCTACACTCGGACCTTTTTGAACTCAAAGAAAATAAAGGTTTGAACACATTTGAACAACCAAGGACTTGGTACTATGCTCAGAACTTAAAACAAATGGACTCAAAATGAGGAGAACTTGTAAGCTTGGATTTATAAGCTTGAAATTGAAAGACAATGAAGTTTGAGCTGCACTTGAACTTGAAAAGAACAATAACATAAACTCAAATTGGAGCTCGAATACAATGAACTTGGTATAAGAAGTCTTAATTTGGACTTGGACAATTCATACTCAAATTCAAAAGACCGCAGAAGATATAGAACTTGCACTCGAACAACAACAGGGGACCTACGAACATGAATTGGACTTATGGATTTGTTCTCGAATGAACTAAATAGAAAACTCATCTCGGACTCAAATAGACTAGTATGAACTTAATTAAGATGAGTAAATAACAAGGAACTTGGATCCAAAATAAGCAAGGCTCTAAATAAATTTGAACATGAAATGGATTTGGCATGAGCCTTGGTCCAAATTTGATTTTGACTACGAAAGACTTTAGCTCAAACTTGAACACTAACTTGATTCAAAATGAACTTGGTTTGAACCTATATGAGATGGACTTGCAACGAATGTGTGATGAATAAGGGTCCAAATTTTGAACTAAGTGGGACTTGAGTTTGAACAAAAAGGACCCGAATCACATTAGCTTAGTTTGAGAATAGAATGAGCATGAACTATGCTCAATTGAAAATCGACGATCCATGAAAATTCAAGTCTAACTACGACACGAAGAACTTGAATGAATGTAGAAGACTCATATTGAGTTTTAAACTCAGGCATGAATGGAATTTGGACTCAAATTCATACAAATATATATATATATATATAACCTGAGTCTTATAGAAGGAAACTTCTTCATCTCTATCACCAAAAACGATCCAACTCAAAGAGGATACATCAAAGAAAAGATCAAACTCAAATGAACTACGAGGGAGTTTGGAATTGAATGTGATATGGTGGCTCGCACATTCAATCAAATCAAATCTTAAATGGGAATGAACAACACTCATATATAAGCAAATATTGAAGTGTTCCTACAATCTACTAGAGGCCAAGATGCCTTTACAACCATTGAATCAAATTACTAGCAAATATCTCAGTCTCCTACAAGCAAGAGATTGTCACTAAATAAAGTTCCAAACATAATTTTCTTCGAAGAATCAACCTTGAAGCAACGAGCACAAGATTTAGATGAAGATGTCAAAAGCGTTGATCATTCAAATATATGCAAAAGAACATCTTATGAACCATATAAAGATGAGGAAGGTTGATGTGTATATTAAACATATGAGTAAATATACATTGTCCTCTTGCAAATAAAAGTAGGTTCACAAGCATCGCCACCGGATCTGCAACATTCGTACAAGCAGACAGAAGGCGTCCACAGCTATTTCAAAATACCCCTGCACGTGCACTATAAATTGTATACACATAGGTACACTAAATGGGGTAAAAATAATTATAAAACCCGCATGGGCCCCGGCGAGCGTGTTATTGGTACACACGTGACGTCTAGGGATGCTGCGCGGGTTGACAAGTGAATTCTAGTTCGAACCCGATCCTTCTATACGGGTCAATAGGAGTCGATAAGGTTCGAACTCTTAAACAAATATACGATTGCTACGACCGTTATATTTGTTTTAATACATTCATATCAGGCCTTCAAAGCCTTTAATCAAAAGAATCCACTTACAAGGGCAAAAAGCCTACGAAACCCGATCCTCTGTCGACAGCCCGATAGAGTTGACAAGGTTCAATCCATAAAAAGAAATGACCCCCAAACACCCCGATGATGGCCGTGTTGAATGCAGATCTCAACCGGAGGGGTTCCCAAATATTTTCAATCGTCTCCCAAAAGTCCATTCTAAATATCTTCCAAGCTCCACCCAAAATCCCAGAAAAATCCAAAAAACTTCACAAAATCCCAAAAACCCAAAAAACTCCACAAAAATCCCAAAAATATTTAAAAATGAAATAAATCCATCAAATGCTTAAAACAAAATCCATCCGCCCTACGCAACAGTCTGTCGGGGTGGACAAATTCAAATAAACTCTAGCTCACAAAGAGCCAAATGCCTAGTCGAAAATATCACCAGGATCCATTCTCAAACAATCTCTTGCTAGTAAGGGCGTGGTACGTGTCCTCTAACCGGCAGTTTTGCCGCCAAATGGCACTGCAGGTAAACGGTTATGACCCGGGGCCCTCTGAACCGAGTGGTTTTGCCGCCAAATGGCACCACAGATAGCGGTTATGGCCAGAGCCAATACGCTCCTTAATGGCGTTAAATCCTTGAGATATGAATCAATAGGATATGATCGATAGGGCACAAAGCCCTCTGTAAGCTAAGGTGGATTCAAATTTGTCCCCTTAGACAAACATTCAACCCCGGTCTACAAGGTCCCCTTGGACAAAGCAACCCATGGCTGCCGACAAGGATCCTTCTGTCAGGTTGGGTCGACTACCTCCTCTGACTAAGTAGACCAGGGACCACGATGACCCGGGATGACGGAACCATGGGATCTTGATCGGGTCCATCATCCATTCCCCCACCATCCGCTTTAAGTGAAAGATGGTGAAATTTCTATTTTAAATATTAAACCTTTCCAAATTCCAAATCCAAAGACCCAATTCTTCAATTCCCAAATCCAGATCCAGTTCTCCATTTCCAAACCCATTGCTGCTACTATATGCTAGATAACACGTATCTCTATACGTATCTGATTGACGACTAGCCTTAATCGAAAGTTCTCTCTCGTAAGCGGGAGGGGTAATTAACTATAGGGGCTTGCGCCTATAGGAAACCAGAACTCAGATCATAAAGTCCTCACAAAATGAGGGCGAAATCTCTGGGTAGTGTCTTATCTACAAACCCATCTGCCTTCCAAAATTTACCTCGGAACATAGTTCGTTAAAACTCCCTCGCCAAATAAGAAGAGCGAGCGGAGGCCGGGGCCGAATTTTCGGAGCCCACAGATTTCTGGCGACTCCGCTGGGGTTTGGTTTCTCTTTCCATCTTTGGCTAGTCGTCTCAGTGCTATAGTAGCAGCTATATCAAATCGTACTCAAAATTTTGAGTCTTTCGCAATGATCATTTAATGAATCAAAGTCCTTAATATTCTAAATTGATCATTTGACAAATTCATTTGGCATTCAGCATAGTTTTAAAATTATTTTATTATCTGTTTATGCTAATCATTTTTGTCTATTTTTATTTTTGTGTTCTGTGCAAGTCTCTGCATTTTGAAAGTGCGAGGTGATGTATCAGATTCTGATTACTAACCCTTGCCTTTCATTTATGCAGATGGATCTACAGAACACGCCGATGACTGTCCAGCTGGGACAAGGAGCCAGGATCCAACTGGCTAATGTTATTATTGAAACTGGAAATGCCGGAGCTACCATCCAGTTTGGTAGCGTTGACTTCCCGGCGATTGCTGCAAGGAATGCCGCCATTCCTGTGAATGGTAGGAATGTTGAGAAGTCTGCTAGAAGACTCAACGCTACTGAAGCTCCTACCCGTCGTGTGCATCTGCCAGCACAACGACCTGTTGCTGAAAATACTCGTGATAGAGTTTCTGTATTCGAGAGGCTATCACAGCCTGAGGCCCTTACCACCAGAAGAATTGTGAATGGTGAAAGAGTCTCCGTGGTGACTACAAACACCACACCTCTGCCGACCAGGTTATCTGCACCTGGGAAACACAATGCTGAGGCCTCCTCATCTGGAGGAAGGCCTACAAGGAGACAGAGAAGGAAGATGAATGCTGAGCTCCGAGCTCAGCATCAACAACTGCCAATTCATCCCTTCAATCTGTCGGCCCAAGAGCCTGAAGCCAATGTTCCCACTCGGAACAAGTTTACTGACCTGAAGTGGGTCAAAAGAAATAGCTCTACTGGAGAGCTAAAGAAATCTTTTTGGGATCGACGGCCTGAAGCCCCAATCCCTCCAAAGAAGAAAGAGCCCGAAACTCTGTCTGCTCGAGTATACAGAGTCCTGAAGACTGTAAAGGAGAAGGGGCTGAAGAAAAAGAAATTCCAACGGCCTTTGGTGATCGAGGCCAGGAGAACCCCGCCAAAGGAGCGTCTGTCCTTTACTACAGAAAGAAGAGAAAGACAGTATGTTTCACGCGGTGAACATCGGGGTGTGACACCTGAACCATATGTTCAGGGATCCACCGCTGAAAGGTCCCGGTGGAAAGGAAAACAAGTCTGGAGGCCAAAGCCTCGGAGAAATGAAAAAGAAAGAAGAGAAAGGAGTATTGATCTGGGCGTGACATCCGGTGAGGCTTCCCGGAGATCCGCCCCCATCTACAAACAACGTC
This sequence comes from Dendrobium officinale, assembly GCA_019514585.1. Taxonomy (NCBI): domain Eukaryota; kingdom Viridiplantae; phylum Streptophyta; class Magnoliopsida; order Asparagales; family Orchidaceae; genus Dendrobium; species Dendrobium officinale. Next base: position 7,159 of record JACXSL010001619.1, read on the forward strand.
AGAAGTGAGCCCCAAAAAGGACCCATAATGACATTCCTCCAGACGGTAGACACATTGGAGAATCCTCCAAGGGATCCCATCGCCCTCCATCCCCTCCAAAAGAAGAAACCAACTTCGATCGCAGCCCACTGATCGAAGAAGTCCCCGTGCCTAATCAGGAACCGGAAATCCAGTGGCGGCGCCGCTCGGAGATCCGAGTACTAGAAGAGGAAGGAAATGTACAAGGGGAAGACAACATTGAAGAAGAGGAATTCCTTGAAGAGGGTGAAAATATACAAGAATACCTCGAAGGGGATGAAAACATTGAAGAAAATATGAAAGAAAATATGGATGAATTTATGGAGGGAAACCTAGAAGAAGAAATGCAAGAAATAAATAATACTCTGGACATGGAGGTGGTCTACATGGTGAGACACACCAATACTAATGAGGAAACCTATTATGATGAGGGTGAAGATGAAGATGATCAACAACCGCCGATTAGGCGAGTTTATCACCGTCGTCGTGAAGCTGGGTCCACCACTGGCAGAGGTGGTCATTCTCAAGCAGAAGAAGAAAGAGAAGAAGCTGAGGAGAATCCCTTCGCTGACGATAATGTCACGCTTGCAGACATGCAAAGACATATGAGGCGACAAATGAGAGCCAAAGATAGAGAAATTTCTCAGTTAAATGAGAAGATGACTGATATGATGGCTCAGATGGGGGCAATGATGCAGATGATGCAGAGAACTGTTGCTGTTGGTGCCATTCCCAATCCTCCTCCTGATCCTCCAAATTTTCAGATGCCTCAAGTCTCGGGAGTACGAGGTATTCCTGAAGGTGGTCACGAGGCTCATAATGTCATCCGTCAGCCCACTCCACAAAATGTTGCAAGTACTTCTGAACCTGTGACCGCTGCACAATTGGAAGGAATAATCACAGAAAGGATCAGGGCCATCATAGCCGTTGATCAAGCAGAAAAGTTGGTGGGCAAAGGTCGTCCGTATCCTGCTGAATACGATCAAGTATCATACCCGAAAGGATATTCGGTCCCAAAGTTCAACACTTTCAATGGTAATAACAACCCCAGACAGCATCTGGCACAGTTTAAAGCCACCTGTGGGAATACAGGAGGAAATGACGCCCTACTCTTCCGACAGTTCGTTAGTAGTTTAACAGCAACTGCTTTCGAATGGTATGCTGAACTGCCGAATGATTCTGTGAAGACTTTCGCAGAATTGGAAAATATGTTCGTGAAAAGGTTTGCTAGTGCAACTGAGAAGATCACGATCGCTGACCTCGCTCTGGATAAGAGAAAAAGAGAAGAATCAGTGACCAAATATATCACTCGCTGACGCAATTTGAGCATGAAATGTGAGCAGCAGTTAGAAGAAGAGCATGCCGTACAGTTGTTAATGGGCAACATTGATGACAAGATGCAACCCTTCCTGTGCATGGCTACAATTAACACATTTCAAGACTTGCTCGACAGAGTGGCCAAATTTGAGAAACTGAATTTGTCCAGATCATAAAATCACTCTGATAAGCCTAAGAAGGCTAAGGCCCCAGGTGCTAGAAGGGGTGAAGCCGACTCTACATTCTTCTCTAGAGCTGATAGAGAAAAGCAAGTGATTTACAACGTAGACAAGGGAAAACAGCCGATGCAATATCAAGAAAAGCCCAAACAGGCCTACAACCCCAATCCCCAGCCGAAGTTGATATTCGGGGGAAATGATAAGCCACGGACTTATCAAGCTGGAGGCCAAAGACAGGCAATAGGAACTGGTGACAGAATGTTCCAATCCCTCAAAGATAAAATGAATAAAGAATATTCATTCAAGCAGGAGAGTGTCGCCAAATTATTTCGACAAGTGTTGAAATCAGGTTTAGAACTGCCTGAATGCAAGAGACCTGAAGAATCGAAGCACACTGGTGACCCAAATTATTGCCCATATCATCGGGTACTTAGCCATCCTATTGAAGATTGCTACATCTTCAAGGATTGGCTTGAAAGAAAATATCAGAAGGGAGAGATCACACTATCAGACAATGTGTTGACTCATTCCAGAAAAGAATCCACTCGGGTGGTTACATCCTCTTCCGTACTCCCGACTGAAGAAAGAAGAAATGAAAAGAAGCCAGCTCAAGAAGAACAGTGGGAGACTGCGGTCTCTAAGAAAACTGTAAAAATGTTGAAGCAGCTTGAAGGAGTTTCAGGTGTAAAGTGGAAGTCTCCTATTGAGCCAACGATAGATTTGAAGGCGCTACTGGTGGTACGACCTTCTACTTCTAAGCAGTTTTCCAACCAAGTTGGTTCTTCAAAGACTGGAAAGAAGAAGTCATCCAAGAAGAAAACCAAGCTGAAAAAGCCTAAGGAGAAAAAGACTGCAACTCAGAGGGTTATTGATAGTTTGGATGAGTACTACCAGACTGTGAGGCGACCTATCAAGCTCGCTGACTTCATGTCGGAGCTCAAGATAGATGAAGCTGAAGAAGATGATGAAGATTCTCTTCCAACAGAAATATGTCGCGTCATCTCAGTGGCGCCGAGTACCTCGATAAAAGAGGAATACACAGAAGTACCCTCTGAATCCTGTATGATGGTTTTGCCAATGGATTACAGTTCGGAGGAGGATTTGTATTTTCCAGAGGAAGATGAATCAGACCCTAGCATAGCGTCTCGGATGGGACATGTAAATCTGGGTGGTGATTCTGAATCAACAGATGAGTCCCTAGATGCAACAATGGCTGACTCTGAAGAAAATGTGCAGTTAAATGACTCTGAACCGGAGGAGATTGCTCAAGTGCAGTTAAGAAGCGGCAAGATACTACCGCCTCCACCGAAGAAAGGGGTCTCCAATAAAGATAAGGAAAAAGAAATAGTTATCAATGATGATATTATCCCTGAAGATCCTAAGAAAAAGAAGACTTCAGCCAATGGGATAGATTATAACATCTTATCTCATTTGAGAAAAATCCCAGCACAACTCAGTATATACGATGCTTTGGTGATGTCTAAAGACCTTCGGGAGACTCTGATTCAGGCTCTCAAAGATCCCGAAAGATATGAGGCATATTTTGCTGAACGAAATTTGACTGAAGTTCTGCAAGCTCGTAATGAACCATTCATTACTTTCTCCGAAGAGGATATGATGCTCGGAACTGCAGACCATAACCGTCCTCTGTACATTACTGCAGAGAGCGATAAGCTGATCATCAGTCGAATTCTGATCGATCCTGGATCCTCCATAAATCTGATAAGCTTGAAAGCACTGAGATCCCTCTGCCTTGATATGGAACACCTCGGGCCAGATAAGCTGATGGTGCATGGTTTCAACGAAAAAGGACAGAAAACCCTTGGATCATTCATGCTCCCTCTTGTATTTGGAGAGCTCCATACAGAAGCTAAATTCCATGTGATCGACGCGGATACTTCATTCAAGGCGCTACTAGGCCGTCCCTGGTTGCATGAATATGGTATTGTCCCGTCAACATTGCACCAGTGTATGAAATATCTCAAAGATGGAGAGGAATTCAGGATCTCTGGTGACATTCAGCCTTTCACAGTTCATGAAGCAACAGTTTATGAAGATGCACGGTATTTCATGCCAAAGAAGCAGAAATCTTCGAGCCCCCTCGAAGCTAGAGCATCAAACTCAAAGGCTGCAAAGCGACCTGAACGAGAAGATGAGAAGAAGCAGGTGGGGAGAAAGAAGGCAGTGCCGACTCTTCCCAAAATGCTGACCATTCCAAAAGAAAAGAAGCATGTACCTCATCTTGGGAGTGACACAGATGAAGATGATGATACTACTGCCAAATCTCGAAGAGTATGCCAGTCCACGGATGAATGGAGTAGGCAGGTCGAATTTTCAAATGATGATTATGACTACGACTCCATTTACATGAATACGATGCAGAGTGTGTTCTCCAGAAGAATAGACAGTCTGTCGATTTCAGACAGCGTCCTCGTAGTCACACGTGTTCCCTTACAACACTTCAAAGAAATTACTCCGCGCGAGGTGCATAAAGTTGAGGAACTCGCCACCCTCTATCTGCCTCCCCATAAAAATGGGACTGTGCCAAAGAATGTGTTATATTTCACGGGAGTTCGTGAAGAGGAGAATCATGACTGGGATTGCATGATCCTCGACTCCGAAGAATTATTCCCTACGAGGCTACCAAGGTTCAATACCAGAAATATTCAGAAAATGCTACGAAAACAAGTCAATATTCTTACCACCAAGCGACAACTTCGTACAAGTCTGGGCCTCTGGTATGGGAGGAGTCCGCGTCCGTTACGTCAGAAGGATACAGACGCATATAAAGGTATCGGTTTCATCAAGCGAAAATTCCTCCGGAAAGAGATTTGTCGCGCCATCACATGCGTGGAAATGGAATTCGAAGATGGTGATGCTGAAGAGATATACGAAGCTGATGATTATGATGAACAGCCCGTAGAAGCCGAACCTGCACCAGAAGAGCTTGAAGATGGTGGACAGGCAGTCACTATGGATGAACTAAAAGAAGTCAACTTGGGAACTGAGGAAGATCCTCGCCCAACCTTCATTAGTTCTCTACTATCCGAAGAACAAATAAAAGAAATAAAAGAACTTCTCTGTGAATTCAGGGACTGCTTTGCCTGGACATATGCTGAGATGTCTGGCTTATCCCCTGACGTAGCAGTTCACAGATTAGCAATCAAACCGGAAGTAGTACCTGTCAAACAAGCTCCAAGGAGAATGAGACTGGAGATTGAAGAACAGGTGATTGCTGAAACAAAAAAGCTAATAGATGCAGGATTCATTCGAGAAGAAAAATACGCTGACTGGATTGCTAATATCGTCCCAGTGAAGAAGAAGAATGGGCAAATTCGTGTCTGTATTGACTTTAGAGACCTCAATAAGGCGTGCCCAAAAGACGATTTTCCACTCCCTGTATCCGAACTCCTAGTTGACAACACTTCCAACTACGACATGTTCTCCTTCATGGATGGATCGTCAGGCTACAATCAAATCAAAATGGCGCCCGAAGATGAAAAACATACATCGTTCAGAACGCCAATCGGGATTTTCTGCTACACGGTCATGCCCTTTGGCCTAAAGAATGCTGGTGCCACCTACCAACGGGCAATGACTCACATATTTGATGATTTGATACATCAGAAGGTCGAGTGCTATGTAGATGACCTTGTCGTTAAAAGTCTTGGCCTAAACGATCACTTAAAAGATCTCAGAATAGTATTTGAGAGAATCAGAAAGTTTGATCTGAAGATGAATCCTCTCAAATGTGCTTTTGGGCTCTTCCGGCAAATTCCTGGGGTATGTTGTTCGTCATCGAGGAATAGAGATCGACCCCAACAAAATTAAGGCAATAGCGGAGATGCCACCACCAAGGAACCTTCGACAGCTTCGCTCACTACAAGGACAACTGGATTTCATTCGGAGATTCATATCAAATCTATCGGGTAGGTGCCAGCCATTTTCAAAGCTAATGAAGAAAGACGTCCGTTTTAAATGGGATGCAGAATGTCAGGAGGCATTTGACAGCATCAAAAGATATCTATTGAATCCGCCTATTCTCGCAGCGCCAATTCCGGGGAAGCCTCTTATACTGTATACAGCTGCACTAGAAGAGTCCCTCGGAGCACTATTGGCCCAGAATAATGAAGAAGGAAAAGAAAGTGCACTCTACTATATCAGTCGGAGATTGATTGGAGCAGAAAGCCGTTATTCTCCTATTGAAAAGCATTGTTTGGCGTTGATTTTTGCAGTTCAGAAACTCCGTCACTATATGCTATCCCATAAAATCACACTGATATCGAAGATCGATCTGTTGAAATTCTTGATGACAAGACCAGCGTTGACAGGTCGTCTGGCTAGGTGGGCAGTATTATTATTGCAGTTTGAAATCATATACATGCCACAGAAGGCGGTGAAAGGACAAGCCTTGGCAGATTTCCTCGCTGCACACCCAATCCCGGCCGATTCTCCACTAAATGACGATTTGCCCGATGAGCAGATTATGCAGGTTGAAGAGAATGAAAGGCTACCATTCTGGGAAATGTACTTCGATGGGGCATCGTCGATTAGACCTGTCCGACCTCCGAATATTGCAAGAGCCCGAGCTGGCATCGGTCTCATTTTCGTAGCACCGGAGGGAGGTATAATGAGATTTTCATTCAGTTTGACTGAACCTCGGACCAACAACGAAGCTGAGTACGAAGCTCTATTAGCAGGGCTGGAGATTGCGATCGATGTCAGAATCCAACATCTCCAAATCTTTGGTGATTCTCAACTTGTAATAAATCAAGTACTTGGAATTTATAAAGTTGGCAAAGTTGAATTAGCCCACTATCACCGACGAGCCCTCGAGCTCCTAAAGCAAGTACCAAATGTCAAAATGGCTCGAGTTGCTCGAGGACAGAATGCTAAAGCAGATTGTCTGGCCAAATTAGCCAAAGAAATGACAAATATCAATGAGGAGAGTCCTATATTCATCGGGGTTTACACTCGTAGGGTCTTGGAGCCCGCTCTATTACAATTCCCGAGGGCAGAAGGAATTCCGGATTCAAGTCAGCAGGATGAAACTCCAGTTGACCCTCGGCCTCTCCATCAGATTGTTATGGAGAATTATCCAGAAGAACATCATGTGGCCAAGAGACGTAAAGCTAGTCAAACTTCAGAATCGTGGTGGCATTGTTTAGATATTGAAGTCGAAAATGATTGGAGACAGCCATTCATTGACTACTTCAAGGAAAACAAACTCCCGACAGAAAAATCTGCGGCCGCACAAATTCAAAAAAGGGCGTTGAGATACGCATTTGTTAATGACATGTTGTACAGACGAGCCTTTGACCAAATGTGGTTAAGATGCCTAGGAACCAGGGAAACTGATAAAGTGGTAGCAGAAATCCACGAAGGGCTTTGCGGAGCACATCAGTCAGGTCCCAAGATGGCAGTCAAAATCAAAAGAATGGGCTACTATTGGCCGACCATGGTCAAAGATTGTATCAATCACGCTAAGAGGTGCCACGAGTGTCAAATTCACGGTGATGTTATACATCAGCCTCCAAATCCACTGCACCCAACAGTAGCATCCTGGCCATTTGAATGTTGGGGCACTGATATAATCGGGCCAATAGATCCGCCGTCTTCAGCGGGACACCGCTTTATTCTAGCAGCGACGGACTATTTTTCCAAGTGGGCAGAAGCAGCTCCATTCAGAGAGGTCACATCCGAGCATGTGATCAACTTTTTCACACATAATGTCGTCTACAGATTTGGTGTGCCACGCCGAATAATCTCAGACAATGATACTGCATTCAAAAGTACAAAAATTTATAAGTTCGTTGATCGGCACAAGATCGATTGGCGATATTCATCCATATACAATCCAAGGGCAAATGGATTGGCAGAAGCCTTCAACAAGACGCTGGTGAAGCTGTTGAAGAAGATCCTCACAAAGAACAAAAGGGAGTGGCATACGAAAATGGCAGAAGCTCTATGGGCCTATCGTACAACCTACAAGACGCCAACCAAAGCCACTCCTTATTCATTGGTGTTCGGTGTTGAAGCCGTATTACCATTAGAGATTGAGTTACCGTCACTTCGGGTAGCAGTTCAGAATGATCTCACTCAAGAACAAAATGCCCGTCTCAGGATGGAAGAGCTCGACGCACTCGATGAAATCAGGTTACAAGCTCAATAAAACTTAGAAATCTACCGAGGAAGAATGGCAAAGTCTTTCGATCGTATGGTGCGTCCTCGATCATTTCAAGAAGGAGAGTTGGTCCTGGTGCTGAGAAGACCAATCATCCCACACAGAAAAATCGGTGGCAAGTTCGTATCCAATTGGGAAGGCCCCTTCGTCATCGAGAAAGTATACCAAGGAGGAGCATATCAGTTAATCGATCTGAACGGTCAGAGGCCGATGCCGCCAATCAACGGTCGACATTTAAAGAAATATCATGCATAAAAGTGTCATAACTAATGTATTTTGTGATGAACAAAGTTATATATACATAGTTATCAGAACATGCATATATTTATATTTTGAAATTCTCTTGTATATCGAGAGCGCATTTCAAAATCCCTCATCAGACTGGGGGCATTTTAAATATTTATTCGAGTCGACATCGCGCTGCGTGCCGAAATCCTCGAATAAATATTTAAAATCTCAAAGGTACAAAAAGCATATCCAAAATGTCCCTGCGAGACAGGAGGCATTTTAAATATTCATTTGGGTCGACATCGTGCTATACGCCGAGATCCCCAAATGAATATTTAAAATCTTATATTCCAAATCTATTTCATTCTGAAACGACCCTGCGAGATAGGGGGCATTTTAAATATTTATTCGGGTCGACATCGCGCTGCATGCCGAGATCCCCGAATAAATATTTAAAATTATCAATTCAAATATTCTTTTATGCTAAAGAATACAAAGATTTCTTTTTCAAAGTCTATGCAGGTGATCTTTCAAAAGATAGAGATAACGCCTTCTACAACAAACCAAGACTCAAAGGTCAAGAAAGTGACTTTTGTGGCTACACACTCCTACGAAATTGAGCAGAAGAAGCTTGAAGTCTTTTGACAGCCTGAAGCTTAAGGTTCGAATGGGTGTAAAAGGTCGGATCCAACACGCACAAATATGGCCGGATCGCTGGCAGCTCCGTATACTCAACAAGCCATAAGAAAGGCCGTAGTAGCGAAACCCCCACTTCGTCAACCCGTCAGTAGGGACTGAAGAAAGAATGAAGGCAAATTTGACTCGACAAGTTCAAGTGGTCGTAGTCTACAAAATTCTCCCAAATGACTGGAGAATCAAAGTTCCAGTGGAAGGATAAGTCTCGAACAACCACCTAATGTTCGTAGGCTCAAAAATCTACAACCACAAAGGATGACTCCAAATCTACCAACTTCAGCAAAATTAGCATTGGGGAGCGCTATTCCCATAGCTCAAGTCTGAAGCCTGAATGGGTGTAAGAGGTCGGATCCAACAAGCCCAAATATGGCCGGATCGCTGGCAGCTCCATCTACTCAACAAGCCATAAGAAAGGCCGTAGTAGAGGAACCCCTATCTCAGCAACCAGAGGACAAAGAGCTATCAAATTTTAGCTCTCCCGATCTGACGAAATCAACTGATTCAGATTAAAGTCTTCTCAAATGGTTAAGGATCAAGATACTACCTACGTTCGATACTATCAACTAAATCCAGAACCTGCAAATCCTTCAACGAATCCATAAAGCACAAAGCGAGGATCGAAGGAATAGTTCTTCAACAAGTCCGTCAAACCACAAAGCAAAGGACCGAAGAAAATTATCCCAAAATTCATGAAAAGCTTTAGGCTGAACTAAGTGGATTCCGTCATCAACAAGTCCGCTATGCACAAAGCTCTGGACCGATGACTTCTTGCCATCAACCTAACACAAACCTAAGGGTTTAGGTCGCCGACATCTACTCCTTCAACAAGCCCGCCAAAGCTAGAAGCATAGGGCCGAAGGAACACAAATCTCCTGACAAGTCAATAAAGACAAATCAGGAAATTCTCCATCATTGTCCGCAGCACAAAGCATAGGGCAAAAGAAATCAGTATTTCAACCATCTATTGATAGATCCAAGAGATTCATTGAGAAAGAACATTTTAGTGTGACATCCAAGCAAATAATTGGAGATCCACTAAATGAAAGATATTGTGTGACATCTAGAATAAATATCTAGATATCCACAGGTTCAAACAGCTTAAACAAAAACGTGATTTGCTCTAGTCGCATACCACATTTGTTGGGGGGGCATTTGTTGACCTTCACGGTGAAGCCAAAAAAACACAGAGACAAATCAAAATAAAAAAAAAAAAAAAGGGAAGGCTAAAATGATTACCTGTGAGAGCCCATCCCGATTTTTCCTGCATCAAATCCCGCTCAAATCCCTGCAACGGCGCCGAATGCAGTCGCTTCACCACGCTCGCCTCGATCAAGCTTCCCTCAGTGTCGTTAAATACCCGAGTGAACGAAGCCTTCGGGCCATTTCAATTCGCAGAGCTCCCGTCGCTGGTTCCCTCTCTTCCCACGACCTTCTCCCCAATCCTCTCTGCTTCTCCCTTCGGCTTCCACACGACCGAACTCCTCCTCTTCTTCCCTACCCGAAGCCGATCGAAAGAGCCCCAAACCTCCTCTGTTCTCCCGACCGACCCAAAAATCAAAGCCTCAATCAAACCTCACGAGCTGAATCCCTACCCGAGCCCCATTCTCTCCTTCGTCCCGATCCAGAGAAGCCGAGAGAGAAAGAGAGAGAGAGAGAGAGAGAGACGGAGGGAGGAGTCGATCCTACTACCTGCCCCTTGTCTGCCCGAGCCTCCTCCTCCGACGTTCTCTTCCCGTCGATTTGAGGTCACGACATTTTGATCTCAAGCAGCAACGGGAGCTCTCCCAGACTGTGAAGGTAACTTCTCCCTTACCCGCGCTTCTTCGGCCAATTCCCTTAAAACAGAGAATTAAACTCTCTGTTAACAGAGAGTTTAATCCCTCTGTTAATCCCACTGTCGAGCCGAGTAGTCTAATTATAGTTAAATAAGTTTAATTATAATTAATTATTTTAATTTTGATTTAATTATAACTTAATTATTAAATTAGTAATAATTTATTTTAATTATATAATTATTATTTTTTAATTAGAATTAATTAATTATAATTTATTTAATTAAGCAAAATTAATTAGGTTTAATTATGCTGAATTTTTTTAATTATAATTAATTACTAATTAATCATATTAATTATAATTAATTAAATTCAATTATAGTTAATTATTATTATTATTTTTTTTAATCATTATTTACTATAATTAATTTGTTTTTATTATAATTAATTACAAAAAAAAAGAAAAGAGAAGGAAATACTTCTCTCCCTTTCCTCGTGCCAACGTCGTCGACCCCGCGCAGGTATAAAATCCTAAACCTTAAAACTCCGATAAACTCGTTTCAAAACGCATGAGTCGAGACAAAACGACCACCTATGCATGCTTTTCTTAGCGTGGTGGGAGGGAGTGCGTCCCGACGCTTGCGACGAAGCGGGTAATCACCCAAAATCCTTCTTCGGAGTTCGTATCGCCTTGGAAACCCCGCCTATGCACGCTTTTCTTAGCGTGGTGGGAAGGGATCCCGGTGCGATGCGCACGACGAAGCGGGGATACCCATAAGTACCCGCTTGCGGGGAAATAACTGCCTTGCTTACCAAATATTTTCAAAAACAAAAAATACTTTTTTAAATACCCATGCACGCTTTTCTTAGCGTGGTGGGAGATCGAAAAATTACACGGCCACGGTGTCCTCGAAAGAGGGCATCTACCATGCACGCTTTTCTTAGCGTGGTGGGAAAGGCCCAGTTTTTCCGTAGTTTTCCCCTAAACGGGGGAGACGCCGGAAGGCTGCCGAAATTTCGGGTGAAAATGTTGCTACACTCGGACCTTTTTGAACTCAAAGAAAATAAAGGTTTGAACACATTTGAACAACCAAGGACTTGGTACTATGCTCAGAACTTAAAACAAATGGACTCAAAATGAGGAGAACTTGTAAGCTTGGATTTATAAGCTTGAAATTGAAAGACAATGAAGTTTGAGCTGCACTTGAACTTGAAAAGAACAATAACATGAACTCAAATTGGAGCTCGAATACAATGAACTTGGTATAAGAAGTCTTAATTTGGACTTGGACAATTCATACTCAAATTCAAAAGACCACAGAAGATATAGAACTTGCACTCGAACAACAACAAGGGACCTACGAACATGAACTGGACTTATGGATTTGTTCTCGAATGAACTAAATAGAAAACTCATCTCGGACTCAAATAGACTAGTATGAACTTAATTAAGATGAGTAAATAACAAGGAACTTGGATCCAAAATAAGCAAGGCTCTAAATAAATTTGAACATGAAATGGATTTGGCATGAGCCTTGGTCCAAATTTGATTTTGACTACGAAAGACTTTAGCTCAAACTTGAACACTAACTTGATTCAAAATGAACTTGGTTTGAACCATATGAGATGGACTTGCAACGAATGTGTGATGAATAAGGGTCCAAATTTTGAACTAAGTGGGACTTGAGTTTGAACAAAAAGGACCCGAATCACATTAGCTTAGTTTGAGAATAGAATGAGCATGAACTATGCTCAATTGAAAATCGACGATCCATGAAAATTCAAGTCTAACTACGACACGAAGAACTTGAATGAATGTAGAAGACTCATATTGAGTTTTAAACTCAGGCATGAATGGAATTTGGACTCAAATTCATACAAATATATATATATATATATATATATATATATATATATATATATATATATATATATATATATATATATATATATATATATAACTTGAGTCTTATAGAAGGAAACTTCTTCATCTCTATCACCAAAAACGATCCAACTCAAAGAGGATACATCAAAGAAATGATCAAACTCAAATGAACTACGAGGGAGTTTGGAATTGAATGTGATATGGTGGCTCGCACATTCAATCAAATCAAATCTTAAATGGGAATGAACAACACTCATATATAAGCAATTATTGAAGTGTTCCTACAATCTACTAGAGGCCAAGATGTCTTTACAACCAGTAAATCAAATTGCTAGCAAATATCTCAGTCTCCTACAAGCAAGAGATTGTCACTAAATAAAGTTCCAAACATAATTTTCTTCGAAGAATCAACCTTGAAGCAACGAGCACAAGATCTAGATGAAGATGTCAAAAGCGTTGATCATTCAAATATATGCAAAAGAACATCTTATGAAACATATAAAGATGAGGAAGGTTGATGTGTATATTAAACATATGAGTAAATATACATTGTCCTCTTGCAAATAAAAGTAGGTTCACAAGCATCGCCACCGGATCTGCAACATTCGTACAAGCAGACAGAAGGCGTCCACAGCTATTTCAAAATACCCCTGCACGTGCACTATAAATTGTATACACATAGGTACACTAAATGGGGTAAAAATAATTATAAAACCCGCATGGGCCCCGACGAGCGTGTTATTAGTACACACGTGACGTCTAGGGATGCTGCGCGGGCTGACAAGTGAATTCTTGTTCGAACCCGATCCTCCTATACTGATCAATAGGAGTCGACAAGGTTCAAACTCTCAAACAAATACACGGTTGAGAAGACCAGTATATTTGTTTTAATACATTCATATCAGGCCTCCAACCGATCCTCTGTCAACAGCCCGACATAGTTGACAAGGTTCGATCCATAAGGAGAAATGACTCTGAACACCCCGATGATGGCCGCATTGATTGGTTATCTCAACCGGAGGGGTTCACAAATACTTTCAAATTCCATTCAAGTTCCCAAAACTCCATAAAATCCACAAAATATCAAAAAACCCAAAAGTCCAAAAATATTTAAAATTGAAATCACCCATCCGTACTTAAAGCAAAATCCATCCACCCTCCGCAACAGTTTGCCGAGGTGGACAAATTAAAAACTACTTCAGCTCACAAAAGAGCCAAATGCCTAGTCGAAAATATTACTAGGATCCATTCTCAAACAATCTATTGCCAGTAAGGACGTGGTACGTGTCCTCTAACCGGCAATTTCGCCGCCAAATGGCACTGCAGATAAACGGTTATGACCCGGGGCCCTCTGAACCGAGTGGTTTTGCCGCCAAATGGCATCACGGATAGCGGTTATGGCCAGAGCCAATACGCTCCTTATTGGCATCAAATCCTTGAGATATGAATCAATAGGATATGATCGATATGGCACAAAGCCCTCTGTCAGCTAAGGTGGATTCAAATTTGTCCCCTTAGACAAACACTCAACCCCGGTCTACAAGGTTCCCTTGGACGAAGCAACCCATGGCTGCCGACAAGGATCCTTCTGTCAGGTTGGGTCGACTACCTCCTCTGACTAAGTAGACCAGGGACCATGATGGCCCGGGACGACGGAACCATGGGATCTTGATCGGGTCTATCATCCATTCCCCCACCATCCGCTTTAAGTACAAGATGGTGAAGTTTCTATTTTAAATATCAATTTTTCCAAATCCAATTCCAAAATCCAAACCCAATGTCAAAATACCTATCTTATTGTTGCTACTATATGCCAGATAATACGTATCATCTACGTATCTGATTGACGACTAGCCTTAATCGAAAGTTCTCTCTCGTGATCGGGAGGGGTAATTAACTATAGGGGCTTGCGCCTATAGGAAACCAGAACTCAGATCATAAAGTCCTCACAAAATGAGGGCGAAATCTCTGGGTAGTGTCTTATCTACAAACCCATCTGCCTTCCAAAATTTACCTCGGAACTTAGTTCGTTAAAACTCCCTCGCCGAATAAGAAAAGCGAGTGGAGGCCGGGGCCGAATTTTCGGAGCCCACAGAGAGAGAGAGGGAGAGATCCTTACCTAGCTTAGCCGAGCTCCATCTCCTCATCCAACTCGTTGCCTCCCGATCCAGAGAGAAGCCGAGAGAAAGAGAGAGGGAGAGGGTCGCCTATCTACAGCCTTGCCCGACCTCCCTCTAGCCGATCTCCTCTGCTCTAGCTTCCCCATCTGAACTCCTCCAGATCCCGATCTCCCTTCCTCACGCAAAGCCAACCCGCCTCCTCATAATCGTGCCCCCTCACTTAAACCTAACCTAGCCCGAGCCCTCGCCTTCTCCACTGTCGTCTATCTTGGTCGGATCCAGAGAGGGTATTCCCTCTCTGCCTATATCTTTGTATATATATATTATTATATATGTATATATATATATATATATATATATATATATATATATATATATATATATATATATATATATATATATATATATATATATATATATATATATGATATATTAATATATCTGTATATATATAAATATATATGTTAAGTATATATTAATATATCTATTTTATATATATATAAAAAAAGGGATTTCTTCAAAAAGAAAATGCATGTGCTTCTCCCTTCCCTCAATCAACGTACCGACGATCACGCGCAGGTATAATCTTTCTAAACCCTAAAACTCCGAAAACTAGTTTAAACGCACTCGTCGAGACAAAACGACCACCTATGCACGCTTTTCTTAGTGTGGTGGGAGGGAGTGCGTCCTGATGCTTGTGACGAAGCGGGTAATCACCCAAATTCCTTCTTTGAAGTTCGTGTTGCCTTGGAAACCCCGCCTATGCACGCTTTTCTTAGCGTGGTGGGAAGGGATCCCGGTGCGATGCGCACGACGAAGCGGGGATACCCGTAAGTACCCGCTTGCGGGGAAATAACTGCCTTGCTTATAAGATATTTTCAAAAAAAAAAAAAAACTTTTTTACAAAAGAAATACCCATGCATGCTTTTCTTAGCGTGGTGGGGGATCGAAAAATTACACGGCCACGGTGTCCTCGAAAGAGGGCATCTACCATGCACGCTTTTCTTAGCGTGGTGGGAAAGGCCCAGTTTTTCCGTAGTTTTCCCCTAAACGGGGGAGACGCCGGAAGGCTGCCGAAATTTCGGGTGAAAATGTTGCTACATTTGGATTCAATTGAACTCAAAATTTGAAATCAAATGAACAAACTTGGACACATTTGAACAAACCAAGGACTTGGGACTATGCTCAGAACTCAAATCAAATGAACTAAATGTACTTGAACTTAAATTTGAACTTGATTTATACATCAAGTGGACATGGCTTGAACTTGCAAGTTGTACTTTGACATTGAACTCAAGAGGCTACAAAAGACTTGGACTTGAACTCAAGCAAGAATTGAACAAGACTCGGACTACAGGGGACATAGAACATGACTCGAACAATATGAACATTTAAGTGAACTTGATTTTGTAAACATTTGGAACTTAAACTTGCAAGTGGTACTCAACTAAGCAAAGGACATAAGCTTGGTGATAAGGACTTGTGGATCCAAGTTCAAACTTCAATTCAATGGGTGTATAATCAACCTCAAAGATCACAAGTATCAATTATTAAAATTAACAAGCTCTCAAGGGATTTAACTTTCTTATGATCAAATGAAAGATGCATGTGACTTCTTCATATATGTTGCAAACAATATGTGGAGACAAGAAAGTTCACAATTATAATATGCCTACAAGCAATGAACAATCATAAGGATATATGATCTAGTCACAAATGGAGGCACAAGGATATTCCATTTAGCTCATAAGCAAGGGATGATAAAACTCAAGCATTTGAATGATTCGTATTTGCAAACAAATAACAAGCGAATGAGCATCATGAAATATAATATAATGTCTAATGAAACGCCTACAACAATGCTTTCAACATCAAGGTGACATTAAGAACACGATAACTCACTAGTTGATATGAAAGAGATAGTTGAGGAATCCAAGTCATCTAGAGAAGCATTAATTAACAGAGCAAAGTACTTATGCTGAAGCTTCAGATGAACATTTATAAACAAATGCAAATGATGAATGATAAAATTCAGATGGTTCGGAGTATTCAAAAGAGAGTGATATATATATTTATCATGCAATCAAGTGTTATTGGAAGGGTTTTCTATGTGATGAATACAGAAGTATCTTCATAATCAACATCTATATGTAAACAAACAAATGAAAATTGGAAGGATACATATAGTTGATTGCAAGCAAAGATCAATGATACAAGTCCACCATGATTATCACAAAGCGAATCATCCATACAGTTGATAAACACTCAACATTAGTCAAATATATCAACCTTCTACAAGTAAGAATAGGTGATCTGCAATACGTACAATATATCTACGAATATAGATGTATGTACAACATCCACCCTGTGTAGATATATAAAGACTACAGTAAATGCAGTATCCTGTAGTCAACTTCGGTCTAAGAATGAATACATCTACCTCCAACAGTAGTGGTTGCATTATAAAGATCAAAATCACAGCAGAATGCATAAAGACTACAAATTCCTACGAGCTTCTACAAACAAAATAGGAGACCCGTTAGTGCACTACGATCCATCAACAAAATCAACAAATAGTGCACGACAGTCTACTTGTACGAAGTAGCGAACCACTCTATTCAGAAGCTGCTACGCCACACCACCGGATCTGCAACATTCGTACAAGCAGACAGAAGGCTTGTATTCCAAGAGAACCCCCATGTGCACTATAGTTTGTATACACATTGGTACACTAAAAAGGGTAAAAGATAATATAAAACCCGCATGGGCCCCGGCGAGCGTGTTATTGGTACATACGTGACGTCTAGGGATGCTGCGCGGGTTGACAAGTGAATTCAGGCTCGAAACCGATCCTTCTATACAGATCAATAGAAGTCGTCAGGATTCAAACCGTTAAGCAAATATAAAGTCATGGCGACTGGTATATTTGCTTTAAAACATTCATATTAGGCCATCAAGGCCTACAACAATATGAATTCACTAATAAAGGCTCAAAGCCTACAAAACCCGATCCTTTGTCGATGGCTCGACAGAGTTGACAAGGTTCAATCCATAAAAAGAAATGACCCCCAAACACCCCGATGATGGCCGTGTTGAATGCAGATCTCAACCGGAGGGGTTCCCAGATATCTTTAAATATCTCCCAAATATCCAAAATCCATTTCAAACAATTCAAAGCTCCACCCAAATACCTACGGAAATCCAAAATCCCTAAAATCCCAAAAGTCCAAAAATATTTAAAATGAAATAAATCCATCAACACTTAAAGCAAAATCCATCCACCCTCCGTAACAGTCTGTCGGGGTGGACAAAATCAAAAACTCTAGCTCACAAAGAGCCAAATGCCTAGTCGAAAATATCACTAGGATCCATTCTCAAACAATCTCTTGCCAGTAAGGGTGTGGTACGTGTCCTCTAACCGGCAGTTTCGCCGCCAAATGACACTGCAGGTAAACGGTTATGACCCGGGGCCCTCTGAACCGAGTGGTTTTGCCGTCAAATGGCACCACAGATAGCGGTTATGGCCAGAGCCAATACGCTCCTTAATGGCGTTAAATCCTTGAGATATGAATCAATAGGATATGATCGATAGGGCACAAAGCCCTCTGTCAGCTAAGGTGGATTCAAATTTGTCCCCTTAGACAAACATTCAACTCCGGTCTATAAGGTCCCCTTGGACGAAGCAACCCATGGCTGCCGACAAGGATCCTTTTGTCAGGTTGGGTCGACTACCTCCTCTGACTAAGTAGACCAGGGACCACGATGACCCGGGATGACGGAACCATGGGATCTTGATCGGGTCTATCATCCATTCCCCCACCATCCGCTTTAAGTGCTAGGTGGTGAAATTTCACATTTTAAATATCCAACCTTCCCAAACTCTTCAAACTTCCCATCTCAAATCCATTGCTGCTACTATATGCCATATAACACGTATTCTCTACATATCTGATTGATGACTAGCCTTAATCGAAAGTTCTCTCTCGTGATCGGGAGGGGTAATTAACTATAGGGGCTTGCGCCTATAAAAAACCAGAACTCAGATTATAATGTCCTCGCAAATGAGGGCGAAATCTCTGGGTAGTGTCTTATCTACAAACCCATCTGCCTTCCAAAATTTACCTCGAAACATAGTTCGTTAAAACTCCCTCGCCGAATAAGAAGAGCGAGTGGAGGCAGAGGCCGAATTTTCGGAGCCCACAGATTTCTGGCGACTCCGCTGGAGAATGGTTTCTCTTTCCATCTATGGCTAGTCATTCATAAGCTATAGTAGCAGTTATATCAAGCCCGTACTCAAGATTTTGAGTCTTTCAAAATGATCATCCAACAAATTTATTTGGCATTCCGCAGAGTTTTAAATTTATTTTTATTGTTTGCTTATGCTAATGATTTTTGTCCATTTGTGTTTTTGTGTTATGTGCAAGTCTCTGCATTTTGAAAGTGCGGGGTGATGTATCAGATTCTGATTACTAACCCTTGCCTTTCATTTATGCAGATGGATTTACAGAACACCCTGATGACTGTCCAACTGGGACGATGAGCCAGAATTCAGCTGGCTAATGCTGTTATTGAGACTGGAAACACCGGAGCTATCATCCAATTTGGTAGTGTTGATTTTCCAGCTGTTGTTGCAAAAGCTTCCGGAGCTCCTCGTCGCGCGCATCTGCCAGCGCAGCGACCCATTACTGAAGCTCCTACCCGTCGTGCGCATCTGCCAGTGCCACGATCTACTGCTGAAATTCCTCGTTGGAGGATTTCTGTATTCGAGAGGCTATCACAGCCTGAAATCCCAACCACCAAGAGGATTGTGCTTGATGGAAGAATCTCTGTGGTGACTGCAAACACCACACTCCTGCCGACCAGGTTATCTACGCCTGGAAAGTACGATGCTGAAGCCTCCTCATCTGGAGGAAGGCCTACAAGGAGGCAGAGAAGAAAGTTAAATGCTGAGCTCCGAGCTCAACATCAACAACTCCCGATCCATCCTTCCAATCTGCCAGCCCTAGAGCCTGAGGCCAACGTTCTTACCCGGAACAAATTTTCTGATTTGAAGTGGGTCAAAAGAAACAGCTCTACTGGAGAGCTAAAGAAATTTTTCTGTGAGCAATGACGTGAGGTCCCATCTCCTCCAAAGAGAAAAGAGCCCGAAACTCTATCAGCTCGGGTCTATCGGGTCCTGAAGACTGTAAAGGAGAAAGGTTTGAAAAAGAAAAAGTTCCAACGGCCCTTAGTGATAGAGGCCAGAAGAACCCCGCCAAGGGAGCGTCTGTCCTTTGCTGCAGAAGGAAGAGAAAGAAGATATACCCCACGCGGTGAACATCGGGGTGTGACACCTGAACCATATGTTCAGGGATCCACCGGTGAAAGGTCCCGGTGGAAAGGAAAACAAGTCTGGAGGCCAAAGCCTTGAAAAAAATGAGAAAGAAAGAAGAGAAAGGAGGGTTGATCTGGGCGTGACATCCGGTGAGGCTTCCCGGAGATCCGCCCCCATCTACGAACAAATTCAGAAGTGGACCCCAAAAAGGACCCATAATGATATTCCTCCAGACGGTAGACACCTTGGAGAATCTTCCAGGGGATCCCGTCGCCCTCCATCCCCTCCAAAGGAAGAGACTAACTTTGACCGCAGCCCGCTGGTTGAAGAAGTCCCCGTGCTTAACCAAGAACCAAAAATCCAGTGGCGGCGCCGTTCGGAGATCCGATTACTAGAAGAGGAAGGAAATGTGCAAGGGGGAGACAACATTGAAGAAGAGAAATTCCTTAAAGAGGACGAAAATATACAAGAATACCTCGAAGGGGAAGAAAATATTGAAGAAAACATTGATGAATTTATGGAGGAAAATTTAGAAGAAAATATTGATGAATTTATAGAGGAAAATCTAGAAGAAGAAATGCAAGAAATAAATAACGCACTGGATATGGAAGTTGTCTATATGGTGACACATATAGACATTGATGATGGCGTCAATTATGATGATGATGAAGATGAAGAGCGTTGGCAACCGCCACCCAGGCAAGTATATCGTCGTCATGGTTTAAAATTGCGCAATATGAGGCTCGCCTTGAGGTCCGCCTTTGCGCAATTCCAGTAAAAAACGCCTCAATGCTTACGCCTTGAGCTTTTTTATGAGGCTTGCGCCTCAACTTGGTTGAGGCCCGCCTCGCCTCACACTATATATATTAAAACTTACATAAATCTTGAAGTAAATGCCCGACATTAGACTCTATAGGAGATGAGGAAGGGGAGAGAGCAGTTCACCATAATGATGATTCAAATGAAGAACCCCTTAGCGATGATAGTGCTGATTACTTATGAGTTCTTATGTGATATGTCATTGCTATTTATTTTTGAAATTTCGAATTTGATGTTAATGAAAAGAATACTGGTATTTGGGAAAGATAGAATTTTGAGTTGAACTATATTTCATGTTGTCTTATTATTGAGATATTTTGATTTCATTTCATATCTTATGTTTTTTTATGTTTTATATTATTCACTCATTACTATATAAAAAATTTGATCATTTTATGTTTACGCAATCTTTTGATTTTGAGGCTTACGCCTCAAAACGCCTTGAGGCTTACGCCTCGCCTCACGAATGAAAATCGCCTCAATACCCGAATACGCAATTTTAAAAATTGATCGTCTTCGTCGTCGAGAAGGGTCCACCACTGGCAGAAGTCGTCATTCTCAAGAAGAAGAAGAAATGGAAGAAGTAGAAGAAAACCCTTCTGAAGCCAAAAATGTCACGCTCGCTGAAATGCGGCGACAAATGAGGCGACAGATGAGAGCCAAAGATAGAGAAATCTCTCAGTTAAATGAGAAGATGACTGTGATGATGGCTCAGATGGGAGCGATGATGCAGGGATGCAAAGAACTGCCGCTGTTGGTGCCATACCCAATCCTCCTGCTGATCCTCCAAATTTTCAGATGCCTCAAGTCTCGGGAGTACGAGGTATTCCTGAAGGTGGTCACGAGGCTCATAATGTCATTCGTCAGCCCACCCCACAAAATGTTGCAAGTACTTCTGAACCAGTAATTGCCGCACAGTTGGAAGGAATAATCACAGAAAAGATCAGGGCTATTATAACCATTGATCAAGCAGAAAAATTGGTGGGCAAGGGTCATCCGTATCCTGCTGAATACGACCAAGTACCGTACCCAAAAGGTTATTCTGTACCAAAATTCAACACTTTCAACGGTAATAACAACCCCAGGCAGCACCTGGCACAGTTTAAAGCCACCTGTGGGAATACAGGAGGAAATGATGTCCTACTCTTCCGACAGTTCGTTAGTAGTTTAACAGCAACTGCTTTCGAATGGTATGCTGAATTGCCGAATGATTCTGTGAAGACCTTCGCAGAATTGGAAAATATGTTTGTAAAGAGATTCACTAGTGCAACTGAGAAGATCACGATCGCTGACCTCGCTCTGGATAAGAGAAAAAGAGAGAAGAGTGATCAAATGTGACTAAATATATATCACTCGCTGGCGCAATCTAAGAGTATGAAATGTGAGCAGCAGCTTGAAGAAGAGCATGCCGTACAGTTGTTAATGGGCAAACATTGATGACAAGATGCAACCCTTCCTGTGCATGCATACGATAAATACATTTCATTTTCAAGACTTGCTCGACAGAGTGGCTAAATTTGAGAAACTGAATTTTTCCAGATCAGAAAATCACTCTGATTAGCCCAAGAAGGCTAAGGCCCCAGGTGCTAGAAGGGGTGAGGCCGAATCTACATTCTTCTCCAGAGCTGATAGAGAAAAGCAGGTGATTTACAATGTAGACAAGGGCAAACAGCCGATGCAATATCAAGAAAAGCCCAAACAGGCCTACAACCCCAACCCCCATCCGAAGCTGATATTAGGGGGAAATGATAAGCCACGGACTTATCAAACTGGAGGCCAGAGACAAGAAATAGGAACTGGTGACAGAATGTTCCAATCCCTCAAAGATAAAATGAATAAAGAATATTCATTCAAGCGGGAGAGTGTCGCCAAATTATTTCGACAAGTGTTGAAATCTGGTTTAGAACTGCCTGAATGCAAAAGACCCGAAGAGTCGAAACACACTGGTGACCCAAATTATTGCCCATATCATCGGGTACTCAGCCATCCTATTGAAGATTGCTACATCTTCAAGGATTTTCTTGAAAGAAAATATCAAAAAGAGGAACTCACATTGTCTGACAATGTATTGTCACACCCTAGAAAGGAACCAACTCGGTTTGTCACGTCCTCTTCCGTACCCCTGGTTGAAGAAACGAAAAATGAAAAGAAACCAATTCAAGAAGAACAGTGGGAGACTGCGGTCTCTAAGAAGACTGTAAAAATGTTGAAGCAGCTTGAAGAAGTTCCAGGTGTAAAGTGGAAGTCTCCTGTTAAGCCTATGATAAATTTGAAAGAACTGCCGATGGTGCGAGCTCCTATTTCTAAACAACTCTCCAATCAAGCTAGCACTTCAAAGACTGGAGAGAAGAAAGCGTCCAAGAAGAAGACCAAGTTGAAGAAGTCTAAGGAGAAAATGATTGCAACTCAGAGGGTTATTGACAGTTTGGATGAGTACTATCAGACTGTGAGGCGACCTATCAAGCTTGCTGACTTCATGGCAGAGCTTAAAATTGATGAGGCTGAAGAAGATGATGAGAATTCTCTTCCCAAAGAAGTATGTCGGGTCATCTCAGTGGCGCCGAGTACCTCGATAAAAAAGGAATACACAGAAAGTACCCTCTGAATCCTGTATGATGGTTTTGCCAATGGATTACAGTTCGGAGGAGGATTTGTATTTTCCAGAGGGAGATGAATCAGACCCTAGCATAGCGTCTCGAATGGGACATGTAAACCTGGGTGGTGATTCTGAATCAACAAATGAGTCCCTAGACGCAACGATGGCTGACTCTGAAGAAAATATACAGTTAAATGACTCTGAACCGGAGGAGATTGCTCAAGTGCAATTAAGAAGCGGCAAGATACTACCGCCTCCACCGAAGAAAGGGGTATCCAATAAAGATAAGGAGAAAGAGATAGTTATCAACGATGATGTTGTTTTTGAAGATCCTAAGAAAAAGAAAACTCCAGCCAATGGGATAGATTATAATATCTTATCCCATTTAAAAAAATTTCCAGCACAACTCAGTATATACGACGCCTTGGTGATGTCTAAAGACCTTCGGGAGACTCTGATTCAGGCTCTCAAAGATCCCGAAAGATACGAGGCGTATTTTGCTGAACGTAGTTTGACTGAGGTTCTGCAAGCTCGAAATTAGCCATTCATTACTTTCTCCGAAGAAGACATGATGCTCGGAACTGCAGATCATAATCGTCCTCTGTACATTACTGCAGAGAGCGATAAGCTGATCATCAATCGAATCAGGATCGATCCCGGATCCTCGATAAATCTGATAAGCTTGAAAGCACTGAAATCCCTCTGCCTTGATGTGGAACACCTCGGGCCAGATAAGTTAATGATGCATGGTTTCAACGAGAAAGGGCTGAAGACCCTTGGATCATTCATGCTCCCTCTTGTATTTGGAGAGCTCCATACAGAAGCTAAATTCCATGTGATTAATGCGGATACTTCATTCAAGGCGCTACTAGGTCGTCCTTGGTTGCATGAATATGGCATTGTCCTGTCAACACTACACCAGTGTATGAAATATCTCAAAGATGGAGAAGAATTCAGGATCTCTGGCAACATTCAGCCCTTCACAGTTCATGAAGCAACAGTTTATGAAGATGCACGGTACTTTATGCCAAAGAAACAAAAGTCTTCGAGCTCCCTCGAAGCTAAGGCGTCAAATTCAAAGACTGTAAAGCGACCTGAACGGGAAGGTGAGAAAAAGCAGGTGGGGAGAAAGAAGGCAATGCCGACTCTTCCCAAAGCGTCGACCATTCCCAAAGAGAAGAAATTTGTACCTCATCTGGGAAGTGACACAGATGAAGATGATGTTACTCCTGCTAAATCTCGGAAAGTATGCCAGTCCACGGATGAATGGAGCAGACAGGTCGAATTTTCAAATGATGATTATGACTACGACTCTATTTATATGAACACGGTGCAGAATGCGTTCTCTAGAAGAATTGACAGTCTATCAATTTCAGATAGTGTACTCGTAGTCACACGTGTTCCCTTGCAACACTTCAAAGAACTTATTTCGCGTGAGGTGCATAAAGTTGAAGAACTCGCCACTCTCTATCTGCCTCCCCGTAAAAATGGGACTATGCCAAAGAATGTGTTATATTCCACGGGAGTTCGTGAGGATGAGAATCATGACTGGGATTGCATGATCCTCGACTCCGAAGAATTATTTCCTACGAGGCTACCTAAATTCAATACAAAAAATATTCAGAGAATGCTACGAAAGCAAGTCAACATTCCTACTACCAAACGACAACTTCGTACAAGTTTGGGCCTCTGGTATGGAAGGAATCCGCGTCCATCACGGCAGAAGGATACAAATACATATAAAGGTATTGGATTCATCAAGCGAAAATTCCTTCGGAAAGAGATTTGTCGAGCAATCACATGCATGGAAATTGAATCCGAGAACGATGTTGCTGAAGAGACATACGAAACTGATGATTATGATGAACAGCCCGTGGAAGCTGAACCTGCATCAGAAGAGCTTGAAGATGGTGGACAGGCAGCCACTATGGATGAACTAAAAGAAGTCAACTTGGGAACTGAGGAAGACCCTCGCCCAACCTTCATTAGTTCTCTACTACCCGAAGACCAAATAGAAGAAATAAAAGAGCTACCATGTGAATTCAGGGATTGCTTTGCCTGGACATATGCCGAGATGCCTGGCTTATCCCCTGACGTAGCAGTTCACAGATTGTCAATCAAACCGGATGTGACACCCGTCAAACAAGCTCCAAAAAGAATGAGGCTGGAGATTGAAGAACAGGTGATCGCAAAAATGAAGAAGCTAATAGATGCAGGCTTCATCCGAGAAGAAAAGTACGCTGACTGGATTGCTAATATCATCCCAGTGAAGAAGAAGAACGGGCAAATTCGTGTCTGTATTGACTTTAGGGACCTCAATAAGGCGTGCCCAAAAGACGATTTTCCACTCCCTGTATCCGAACTCCTAGTGGACAACACTTCCAACTACGACATGTTCTCCTTCATGGATGGATCGTCAGGATACAATCAAATCAAGATGGCGCCCGAAGATTAAAAACATACATCGTTTAGGACGCCCATCGGGATTTTCTGCTACACAGTCATGCCCTTTGGCCTGAAGAACGCTGGTGCCACCTACCAACGGGCAATGACTCACATATTTGATGATTTGATATATCAGAAGGTCGAGTGCTATGTAGATGACCTTGTTGTCAAAAGTCTTGTCCGAAATGATCATTTAAAAGATCTCAGAATTGTATTTGAGAGAATCAGAAAGTTTGATCTGAAGATGAATCCTCTCAAATGTGCTTTTGGGGTTTCCTCCGGCAAATTCTTGTGGTACGTTGTTCGTCATCGAGGCATAGAGATCGACCCCAACAAAATTAAGGCAATCACGGAGATGCCACCTCCAAAGAACCTTCGACAGCTTCGCTCACTACAAGGACAACTGGCTTTCATTCGGAGATTCATATCAAATCTATCGGGTAGGTGCCAGCCGTTTTCAAAACTAATGAAGAAAGATGTCCGTTTCAAATGGGATGTAGAATGTCAGGAGGCGTTTAATAGCATCAAGAGATATCTGTTGAATCCGCCCATTCTAGCAGCGCCAATTCCGGGGAAGCCTCTTATACTGTATACAGTTGCACTAGAAGAGTCCCTCGGAGCACTATTGGCCCAGAACAATGAAGAAGGTAAAGAAAATGCGCTCAACTACATCAGTCGAAGGTTGATTGGAGCAGAAAGCCGTTATTCCCCAATTGAAAAGCATTGTCTGGCGCTGATTTTTGCAGTTCAGAAACTCCGCCACTATATGCTATCTCATAAAATCACACTGATATCAAAGATCGATCCGCTGAAGTTCTTGATGACAAGACCAGCGTTGACAGGTCGTCTAGCCACGTGGGCAGTATTGTTATTGCAGTTTGAAATCATATACATGCCATAGAAGGCGGTGAAAGGACAAGCCTTGGCAGATTTTCTTGCCGCACACCCAATCCCGGCTGATTCTCCACTAAATGATTATTTGCCTGATGAGCAGATAATGCAGGTCGAGGAGAATGAAAGGCTACCATTCTGGGAAATGTACTTCGACGGGGCATCGTCAATTAGACCTGTCCGACCTCCAAATATTACAAGAGCCCGAGCCGGCATTGGCCTCATTTTCGTAGCACCCGAGGGAGGCATAATGAGATTTTCATTCAGTTTGACTGAATGTCGGACCAACAACGAAGCTGAGTACGAAGCTCTTTTAGCAGGACTGGAGATTACGATCGATGTCAGAATACAACATCTCCAAATCTTTGGTGATTCTCAACTTGTAATAAATCAAGTACTTGGAATTTACAAGGTTGGCAAAGTTGAATTGGCCCACTATCACCGGCGAGCCCTCGAGCTTCTGAAGCAAGTACCAAATGTCAAAATAGCTCAAGTTCCTCAAAGACAGAATGCTAAAGCAGATTGTCTGGCCAAATTAGCCAAAGAGATGGCGAACATCAATGAGGAGAGTCTTATATTCATCGGAGTTTACACTCGTAGGGTCTTGGAGCCTGCTCTATTACAATTCCCGAGAGCAGAAAGAATTCCAGATTCAAGTCAGCAGGATGAAACCCCAGTTGACCCTCAACCTCTCCATCAGATTGTTATGGAGAATTATCCAGAAGAGAATCATGTGGCCAAGAGACATAAAGCTAGTCAAACTTCAGAATCGGGGTGACATTGTTTAGATATTGAAGTCGAAAATGATTGGAGACAACCATTCATTGACTACTTCAAGGAAAACAAACTCCCGACAGAAAAGTCTACGGCCGCACAAATTCGAAAAAGAGCGCTGCGATACGCATTTGTCAACGATACATTGTACAGACGAGCTTTTGATCAAATGTGGCTAAGGTGCCTAGGGACCAAGGAAGCTGATAAAGTGGTGACAGAAATCCACGAAGGGCTTTGCGGAGCACATCAGTCAGGTCCCAAAATGGCCGCTAAAATCAAGAGAATGGGTTATTATTGGCCAACTATGGTCAGAGATTGTATTAACCACGCTAAGAGGTGCTACGAGTGTCAAATCCACGACGATGTTATACATCAGCCTCCAAATCCACTGCACCCAACAATAGCATCCTGGCCATTTGAATGCTGGGTACTGATATTATCGGACCGATAGATCCGCCGTCATCAGCGGGACATCGCTTTATTCTAGCAGCGACAGACTACTTTTCCAAGTGGGCAGAAGCGGCTCCATTCAGAGAAGTCACATCGGAGCATGTGATCAATTTCTTTACCCACAATGTTGTTTACAGATTTGGTGTGCTACGCCGTATAATCTCAGACAACGGTACCGCATTCAAAAGTACAAAAATCTACAAGTTCGTTGATCGGCACAAAATCAATTAGCGATATTCATCCATATACAATCCAAGGGCAAATGGATTGGCAGAAGCATTCAACAAGACACTGGTGAAATTGTTGAAGAAAATCCTTGAGCAATGGCCCATGCGGGTTGAGATTGTATTTTCCCCTAAATGTATGATCATAATAAGGTATAACTATGAGATGATAATTCTTATCATCCAAATGAGCATCAATGAGCAAATTATAGGGGACTCAGATATGTATTTGAGCATGGAATGAACATGGACTTGTGAATTTTCAACATAACTTGTATCAACATATTTTCAAACAAGGGTCAAATGGAGAAATGCAATAGTATTTTCATGCTTAACAACATAAAGTCTTCAATGAGCATTAAAGAATTTTCATTTCAATTGAGAAGTAACTTCATCATGCATGGATCGAGCCATTTTCATATGATACCAAGGGATTTGTCACATCCAAATTGGACAATCTACGAGCAATAATATCGTTATGAAAATCATGTATTACTTTGACTAGTGCAAGTAACAATGTGCTTACAAGTGATAACAAGGAGATTGTGAACTATAATAAGTTCACTAGCAAACATGTATTAAGCGCTTAGTGATAGATTTAGCAGTGCTTCTGCAATCGACGATAATGGAGATACTACAAAAATGGCCCGTCCCTTATAAATATAGATACATATATATTATGTTATTTGCAAGATTTCAAGAAAATATGTCCATCCTCTACAAGCAATATGGGTGCAATAGATGTGCAAAGAATAACATGATGAATACAACAACTACTTATCAATCAACAGACATGGAAGAATTAACGAGGAGTGTCTTTCGTCTGATAATCGATATTAACTTACATGGGATCAATCACAAGGATTCATGATGATTGAAATTTCTACACCTCACTTATAGGCAACTATCAACACAAATAAATATTTTGATGATGTTGCCAAATCATCAGTCTACGTATGAATGGCATGAATTCCATAGTGTCTACACTAATAAGTTCATAAGGAGAACCTGAAATCATCAACGGAAAAGGTTCCTGCTGAATGTGTCTTTGAATCGTCAGAAAGCCCTCTACAAATGTGTTGATAATATAGTAGTCCCCACGAGCATTGAAAAGCTGCATATGATAAGTATGAGAGGTTGATGACGAAAGTAATGATGCCCTATGGAAAATGACGAAGCATTATGACAAGTATAGAACTCCTATGGGCTATTGTAGAAGAGTTCTATACATTCAATGTACCAATCACAAGTAAACTATAAATATTTCAAAATATCCCTGCACGTGCACTGTAATTTGTATGCACATGGGTACACTAAAGGGGAAAATACAATCTCAACCCGCATGGGCCCCGACTAGCGTGTTATTGGTGCACACGTGACGTCTAGGGATGTTGCGCGGGTTATTAAATTTTAAACCCGATCCTCCTAAGCAGGTATAAAGGAGTATACAGGGTTCAATTATAAAATGCCCCCAAATACCCGCATGGGCCCCGGCGAGCGTGTTATTGGTACACACGTGACGTCTAGGGATGCTGCGCGGGTTGACAAGTGAATTCAGGTTCGAAACCGATTCTTCTATATGGGTCAATAGAAGTCGACAGGGTTCGAACCGACAAACAAATATACGATTGTGACGACCATCATATTTGTCTTAATACATTCATATTAGGCCTTCAAGGCCAATAATAATGAGAATTCACTATCAAGGGCATAACGCCTACGAAACCCGATCCTCTATCGACAGCCCGACAGAGTTGACAGGGTTCAATCCATAAAGAGGAATGACCCCAAACACCCCGATGATGGCCGCGTTGATTGAAGATCTCAACCGGAGGGGTCCGTTCCAAACACTTTCAAGCTCCACCCAAATACCCACGAAAATCCAAAAATCCAAAACTCCACAAAAAACTCAAAATTCCAAAAATATTTAAAAATGAAACTATCCAATCCTAATGCTTAAAGCAAAATCCATCCACCCTCCGCAATAGTTTGTCGGGGTAGACAAATTAAAATTTACTTCAGCTCACAAAGATCCAAATACCTAGTCGAAAATATCACTAGGATCTATTCTCAAACAATCTCTTGCCAGTAAGGACGTGGTACGTGTCCTCTAACTGGCAGTTTCGCCGCCAAATGGCACTGCAGGTAAACGGTTATGACCCGGGGCCCTCTGAACTGAGTGGTTTTGCCGCCAAATGGCA
The DNA here is from genome assembly GCA_019514585.1 of Dendrobium officinale. Lineage (NCBI taxonomy): Eukaryota > Viridiplantae > Streptophyta > Magnoliopsida > Asparagales > Orchidaceae > Dendrobium > Dendrobium officinale. The sequence goes on from JACXSL010001619.1 coordinate 37,272, forward strand.
CCACAAATTGCGATTATGGCCAGAGCTAATATGTTCCTTAGTGGCGTTAAATCCTTGAGATATGAATCAATAGGATTTGATCGATAGGGCACAAAGCCCTCTGTTAGCTAAGTTTGATTCAAATTTGTCCCCTTAGACAAACATTCAACCCCGGTTTACAAGGTCCCCTTGGACGAAACAACCCATGGCTGCCGACAAGGATCCTTCTGTCAGGTTGGGTCGACTACCTCCTCTGACTAAGTAGACCAGGGACCATGATGGCCCGGGACTATGGAACCATGGGATCTTGATCGGGTCTATCATCCATTCCCCCACCACCCGCTTTAAGTATAGGATGGTAAAATTTCTATAGATTACAAAACAAGATTTCCATAGAAGTAAAAGAAGAAGTGGAACAAAGCTCTCAAGCTTTTTTCAATGAAAACCTATCAGGTTTTGTCTCAAAAATTATCATCATACCCTCTCTAAAACATTACAAAACAACTACTATTTATAGATATAAGAGGGGAATACAAACAACCCCAAAATATTAATTAAAAGATGAAAATAGAAGGCCAAAAGGCACCTAAAAATTGCAGTAGAAATATGTCCAGAAATTAGCAAAAGTCTCTTGGAAATCCCCCCAAAACAGCCACCAAACAACCACTTAAAACTATTCAAATTCTGTCCAAAAAATAGCCCCAAAATATTAGCATTTATCACAAAAAATTGTAGTAAAAACAGCAGCCATCAAACAGGGATTTTAATAGCCAGCAGGAAACCAACGAGTTATTAGGCAGTAGAGAGCCAATGGGACATTCAGCCGCTAACAAGGAAACCAACAGCCACCACATAGGAACCCAAGGGCCAATGCATGGGAAGCTTTTCAACACAAGAAACCAAGCATCAAAACCATGGAAAAAGCTCCCAGCAGTCACGGGAAAACAGCCCAACAAGGGACCCGAAGAGCCACACTAACTTCGGTAAAAAGGGGGACCATGGGGCATTAAATCAGGAGCAAACGGAAGGGTCAAAACCAGCAGGAATCGCAGCAATCCAAGAGGCAACAGGAAGAGGAAAAAGGCGAGTAAATGAGAAGAGAAAAGGGGGAAGTAGAAAAGACAAGTTCAAGAATTAATGAGCTAATTTTTAGTTCAATAAATAAAATCAGCTCATAATGAGCTAAACTTCCACTTGACATTAATGAGCTAGAGAAATCAAAAATCAAATATTAGGATTTGATTTGACCCCCCCCCCCCCCCCCCCTCTGCCTACATCAGACTCCCTTTCTTGAGGACTCAGCTCCCGATGAGTCAGTTCTTGGTTTCTTTCGAGGAGGTGCATACTGATCATCCAGCTCTTTGATCTTAGCTTCATATTTCTTCAAGATCTCTTCTCGTTCTTGTAGAAACTGATTTGTAAACATTGCTTCTGCTTCATGTATCTTTCAGTACACAAATGCATCCATGATTGAAGTTTGTACAGCTCATATTATAGTGGATCTGTTGATTCTTACAGAATCCACCTATCTATAGGATCTTCGATTTCTTCTGGTCTGCTTTCTTCTGTCATTTTGTCTTTTTTCAAATGACTCAAAAAAACTCAAAAAAGATTCAAAAGACTTAACCTAAAAAACTTAGACTCACAATTATTTTAAGACTCACCAAACTAAAAAACTTAAGACTCACAATAAGACTCGCGACAGAACTTGACTTTGAAAAAACAAAACTTGATAACCAAAAATAAGACTTGACAACTCACAAGACTCAAATTTGACAAACTAAAACAAAACGTAGGACTTCCCAACTTGCTTTGATACCAAAAATTGATGCAATCAAAAATTTGGGAGAGGGCCCCAATTTTTTTATCACCAAAGAAGACTCTTTCTAGGATCTAGAAAATATCAAGAACTCATAAAAACTAGACAAATTAAAACAACACAAACTTTTTATATCATTTAAAAGGACTTACAAACTTGACTCAAACAAACTTTTGACATAACATTAAAGATGCTTACAAGACACTTAGAAACACAAACACCCTACAAACGACTCAAACAAGACACCCTATAGTTGCTTCACTTAGAGAAGAAAGATACAGATGGAATGACACTTGCGGATAGAAGAAAGAGATTAGAAGCCAAGACGAATGTCGGAAAGAGCTCGCAAGATTTCCATAGAAGTAGAAGAAGAAGTGCAACAAAGATCTCAAGCTTTTTCCAAGGAAAATCTCTCAGGTTTTGTCCCAAACATTATCATCATAACCTCTCTAAAACATTACAAAACAACTACTATTTATAGACATAAGAGGGGAATACAAACTGCCCCAAAATATTAATTAAAAGCTAAAAAATAGAAGGCCAAAAGGCACCTAAAAACTGCAGTAGATTTCTGTCCAGAAATTAGGAAAAGTCTCTTGGAAATCCCCTCAAAACTGCCACCAAACAGCCACCTAAAACTGTTCAAATTATGTCCAAAAAAACAGCCCCAAAATATTAGCATTTATCACAAAAAACTGCAGTAAATATAGCAGCCATTAAATAGGGATTTTAATAGCCAGCAAGAAACTAACGGGTTACTAGGCAGTAGAGAGCCAACGGGACTTCAGCAGCTAACAGGGAAACCAACAGCCACCACACAGGAACCCAAGGGCCAATGCATGGGAAGCTTTTCAACACAAGAAACCAAGCATCAAAACCATGGGAAAAGCTCCCCGTAGTCACGGGAAAACAGCCCAACAAGGGACCTGAAGAGCCACACTAATTTCGGTAAAAAGGGGGACCACGGGGCATTAAATCAGGAGCAAACCGAATGGTGAAAGCCAGCAGGAATAGCAGCAATCCAAGAGGCAACATAAAGAGGGAAAAGGCAAGTAAATGAGAAGAGAAAAGGGGGAAGTAGAAAAGACAAGTTCAAGAATTAATGAGCTAATTTTTAGTTCAATAAATGAACTAAAAATCAGCTCATAATGAGCTAAACTTCCACTTGACATTAATGAGCTAGAGTATTAAAAAATCAAATATTAGGATTTTAATTGACAGCCACCCCCCCCCCCCCCCCCCCCCCCCCCCCCCCCCCCCCCCCCCCTTGCCTACATCAGCATCCAATTGGCATGTCCACTAAATTGCCTATTTAATGCATTAGCCACCACATTGGGCTGTATTGGATATCAAGATCATAATCCTTAATTAATTCTAATCATTTTTGTTGCCTCAAATTTAATTCCTTATTGTAAAAATATATTTTAAAATTTTGTGATTAGTAAATACTTCACATCTCACACTATATAAATAATGTCTCCAGATTTTCAAAGCTAACACTATTGTAGCCAACTCTAGGTCATGGGATGGACAATTCTTTATCATTAGTGTTGATATTAAGCTCTATTAAAAAATGACACAAGATAATAATGTAGTTGGGTAGAATTATAGGTATGTAAGAATACAAAAATTTTTGGATCCTTAAAAAACATAAAAATAAGAATATCCTCAAAATCTCTAGCAAGGCCAATACAAGCCACGAAATATGAATTTCTTTTGTGATAACCCTTCATATATAACTTTATTACTCCTTTATCGTGTTTACTCATTACATCAATTAAACTAGCACCCACCTCAAAGGTAAAATGCATGTAGAAAAAAAATTGATTTACTCATTTAAGAGGAAAAATTGAATATATCTATACTACTGTAATATATGGATTATGATTTTGCCATTAAGTGATACTCATTATTATTTTTTTAATTAAAATTAATCTGCATTGTTTGATTTGTGCCTCTTCAAATTCTGCTCCCGTCTATCCATTTCTTTCTTGGATTTCGCGTGAGGAGTTTTGAAACCATTTCTTTTTTCAGTTGCGCATGAGTAGTTTTGAAAGAGTCCCTAAAAGGACCTTCTTAGCCTTCTTCTCCTCTCTCATAGGAAGTCACGCTTCGTGTAAGGAGTTTTGATAGAGTCGGTAAAAGGACTTTCTTCGCCTTCTCCTTTTGGATCGGAGGTTACGACGGATTCCTCTTCTCATGGTGGGAAGGAGATAACAAACTGAGTTGTTGAAATTGAAAGTCATGACGGGATTGAAAGTTATAATGAGAATTCGCTGAGAAGGTAAAGATTGTTTGTTTTCTCCTTTTTCTCCTTGAGTGCTTCTACAGGATTGGAAATTCTATGTTTTTTTCTTTTTTTTTTAATTCATTTGTACGCTTAATTGATTCTTACTCCATTTGTTAAATACTCCATTTGTTTTTTCTTGAGGGAAATTCTTGTTAAGTGGTTATTTGAGGCTTTTCTATAGTTGTTTTGAAGTATTGCCTTGGATAAATGCATTGCACATGGAAAGAAACCTCTTTCTCTACCTCATTGAAACCTCTCTTTCTCTTCTTTAGAAGCCTGTCTTTAGGTGCCTCTATCTCTTTTTGAGACCTTCTCTTTTAAATCTCTCTCTCTCTCTCTCTCTCTCTCTCTCTCTTTCTCTAATTTAGAAATTTTGAAAAGGTTATACTCTTCAGGCAACATATGTTGGTAACCTTTTGGCTTGTCAACTTAGTTGTCTACTAAAATTGAGTGCTTAAGGAATGTAATAGCTTTATTTACAGATTCAGCATTAACTTCTAATTGCATATATAATTCTAAATTAAATTCTTTTGATCTTATTGCCCATATCTGCATTGGTTTACACTGATGAAACAAAGAATTTTAGAAAGACCAATAAATTGAATGGCATGTCGTCTATGATAGTGGACATTATTGAAAACTACAATATTAATTTGCATTCAATTTTTTCTGCCTTTTTATCAGGCCTAATAAAGCAACTACTAGGTCTTAAAATGATAAGTTCATCATGGAGATTAGAATGGGGTGTAGAACCCCCATAAAATGTATTCAATATTTGTAGGTTATTTCATTAATAACATTTTTTATAACTTTTTGTGTTTTTTGTTGTCCTAGATTTTTTTTTTCCTTTTATTAAAATGAAGGAGGTACTGTCTTTATGATTTATAACAAAAATTAAGCTCTAATTCTTCATAATAAGTCGCAGTTTAATATATAATATTAAGAACAATATGTGCATCAATTTAGCTAAAATGCCAAGGCCTTCCTTTCTGCTTTCACAGACTCCATTTCCTTGAATTTTGATTCTAATTTCACAGACACTGCCTTTTCACAGTTTCTTTCCAAGAAGCTAGCTTTCTCATTTAGCTTGCTAATCTCCAATTGTGCAGCTTATAGTTGAGACTCCAATTTCTTTCTCTTAGCATCAACTTGCTCCTTTTGTACATCAAATATGGGCTTTGATCCATTAGCTGTGCTCAGCTTTTCTTGTAGCTCAATCAACTTGTTATCAGCTTTCAGGTTATTTTAAGCTGGTTACGAGAGTTAGATTAAGTCTTCTCCATTTCCACATTCTCAGTTTCAAACTTTACAATCTTTTGCTTCAAATCAGCCAACTGCCTGTGCATAGCTTCTACTTCCATTCTTGATGGCCCGTCTCTAGTAACTGAAAGGTAGGAGTCACCATCGATGTCAAAACTTGATCTTTCATGATTAGCTTTCGGCAAGGCAACAAGGTTTTTCATCTCAAGGAAATCATCCATCATATCGATCTTGATAGTAGAGGCGGTAAGATTTCATTTAGTTGCTTTGTCATTTTGAACTAATGAAGTTCAACGATTAATGTTGATGCCCATGAATCTGAGCAACTTGGCTCATTATCCAGAGTTATCAATCTCTCCCCAAAATCTGATTGGATGTCTATGAGAGATTCATCACAAACTGAGCTAGTGACAGGTTTTTGATCACTACAAGGCTGCTTAAATTGGTTTTTAAGTGGGGAACATTTACAACTAGCAGCTCGAAATCTAAGACACTCAGCTTCAAGCTTAGCCAATTTCCTTATACTTTTCTAAGTGTTGTTTACTTGCAGTCTCTGTCGATTGAGTGCTAAGTTCCCTTTCTAGTGTCCTAAAGTGGAGATCTTTACTTTTTGCAAGCAGTTTTATTTGGAGAGAAGACTTTTCTTGCTCTAGTTCTTTAAGTTTTAGGAATGCTTGATGATCAATAGAGGAGGCTGTCTCAACTTTGACATCGAGCTTCACTTGAAGCTCCATGAATTGGGTTTCAAGCTCAAAATTTTTATCCTCCCATTCCTTGGTCTTCTTAGCTACGGTTTCACAAAATTTTTTCTTGTGTTCCTCTCTTGTTTGCTTTAACTGTCTAACACATTTCTTTAGGGATGCATCAAGCTGTTTTGTTCTATCTTCAAGAGCAGAGTGCTTTTTGCAAAACAACTTCTAGCTGCTTTTTTAGAGCAGAAACGTCTGCTTCATCCTTTTCCCACGGTGTCAAATAAAAAAAGATAGTTCAATCAGCAGACATACCAATGGGATATAAAATTGCCGGAATTTGCTAGGCCACATCACATCATTTTGTAGAACATTGCGTATTTCCTCCAATCAATCTCAAGAAATTGAAGTGATTATCTAACTTGCAATAGCTTCTTCTACTAATTTTACATGCTGCCGAACCAATTCTTCATTAGCATTAATGCTTTAGCAAAGTTGTTGATAACTTCTCATTATAACTCTTTATAGTCTCATTAGGATCATAACCAGTTAGTTTCGATGAAAGTGCTGGAGACCGAGCATTGTTTGGAGAAGCAGAAACTCTCATACCCTTTTGTTCAACAATGAACATATCTAGCATATTGCATTTCAATGTCCACAATTGTAAGAAAAACTCACAAAATATGCTACATATTTAATAAAATCATTAAGCATATGATATTAAAATTAAATGCAGTAAAAAAACTCACAAAATATGTTACTGATTTTAAAAAAATTAACTGCTCAACCTTGAGGCATTCCAATTTAAAAATTCAATACTTTTTATCATTGTTTTAAATTTTAAAATACTAAAAAAAAAAATTCACTGCTTTAGTCGAGAGTGTTCTCGAGAGCTTTACCTATCTTGGGATGTAATTAGCCTTCTGTAACTCCAGAAAAAATAAATCATATATTTTTCTTGAATGGTAGGAGAAACTTCTCTGAGAATGTAGATAGTCTTTCCATAATCCATTTGTAGAATGTCGTTATTATCTTTTGAGATAATATGATATTCTCTTTGTCGCGTTTGATCATAAAAATGGTGTATTTTTTCCCCTTTTATTAACTTGCTTGATATATCTTCATATTTTATCCATCACATCATTGAATAAATGCATATTCCATTATAGAGATCCCAATAAACTATTTTCTTTATTTTTCCTAAGTTAATTGTTCAATGTTATCTTTTTTACATGTTTCTTTGGACATGATTGCTCATGTGCACATGGGAACGCTTACCTTTTTGTTCTAATTTAGTTTCTCATATTATTTATTCTTAAATTATGGAATAATATTGCGTAATGACTTTATCATTGCTGCTTCACATTTAAGTCTACACTTTCACTTGAGATTTATGTCATTTTAGTTTTTATTGTATCCATTTTTGTTCATTTTTTTCATATATTTTATAAACTACCGACTATGCTATTCCATTTATTATTCATAGTTAGTAGGTTTATAGTAAATGAAAATGAATGTTGTTCTCCACCTTTATTGTATGATACAAACCATTCATTTTTCTTGTGTGCAATTCTATTATTTGTGGTGCTTTTCTATAATTATTTGGAAGTACTGCATACAACTCCCCCAAACTTGGATAAATGCATTGCACATGAAATAATCCTCTTTTTCTATCTCATTAAAGCCTTTCTTTCTCTTCCTTGGAAACCTATCTTTAGAAGCCTCTGTCTCTTTTTGAGACCTCCCTCGCTTAGGAACATTTGATTGTCTTAAAAATCTCTCTTTCTAAGAAACCTCTCTCTTTTTGTGGCTCTTAAAATTCTCTCATAATAGGTACTCCCTCTCTTAAAGCTTCTTATTTCTCCCATAATCTCCCTTCGAAGCCTCAATTTCTTAGAAGCTTCTCTTTCTGAATTAAAAGCCTCTCTCATAAAAGCCCGTCTATCTCACCCTTAGAATCATTATATTCTCCCTATGAAGCTTTTGTCCTTAAAGGCTCTTTCGCTCCCTTCAAAACTTTTCTCTTTTCCATCAGAATCTTATTTGTATTTTAGAAACCTCTCTCTCTCCCTTACAAAATTAGATTTCTCGTTTATAAGCGTCTCTATGTTAAAAAACTTTTCTCTCTTATAAGCGTTACTTTCCCAAAAATCCTCTCTTATTTAGAAGCATCTTTCTCTCTCTCATAACCATATCTCTTAAGAGCTTCTCTCTCTTTATGTTTCTTTATTACTCTCTCTTAAACGGCTCATTATCTTTGATGCTTTTCTACAATTTCTCTTTTTGACTATATAAGAATCTTTTCTCCATCTTATTACTCTATCTCTTTTATTACTCTATCTCTTTCATAATTTCTCTTTATCTCTATCTCCATCTTTTAAAAGTCTCTTTTACTCTCTTAGAAGCCTCTTTCCCTCGGATAAGCCCTCCTCTCTTAATCATAAAAGGGCCATATTGCTATCTAAGAGGTCTCTCTCTCACACATAAGCTCCCTATCTCTCAAAGAATATATCTCTCTCTAAAGCATTTCTCATGTAAAAGGGTTACTCTCAAAAGCCTATCTTTCGTCCTCCCTCTCTTTTACTCTCTCTCTTTGAAGCATCTTTCTCTTAGAATCCTGCATCTCTTTTTTTTTTTCTTTTCATAAAAGCACTTCTATATCTTAAAACCCTCCCTCCTCTCTCTCTTAAAAGCCTCTCTAACTCTCTCCATCTTCCTTACAAGCTTTCCTCTTATATTTTCTCTCTTTTAGAAGTCTCTCTCTCATTTAGAAGCATCACTCTTACCCTCTCTCTCTCTCTCTTAAGCCTCTCTCTACTTCTATCCCACTTTCTTTAAAGCCTCTCTCCCAATCTCACTATTTATCTTTCTTATTTAGAAGCCTCTCCCTCCATCTTGGAAGTTACTATCTCTCTTGAGTAAATCTTGCTCTTTGAACATCCTCTCTCTTTATTAGGCATTCTCTCTCTTTCTTAAAGTCTTTTCTCAATCATAAAAGCCTCTGTCTCTCTTAAAAGCAACTTACTCTCTTTGAAGCATCACTTTATCTTAAGAACATCTCTATCTCTCCTAGAAGCTTCTCACATCCTCTCTTTTCACAAGAAATGTTTCTTATAAGCCTTCTTCCTCTTTTAGAAGCATTTTCTTTCTCTTTTATAAGCATATAATCTCTCTTTTAGTAGCCTCTCTTTCCCACTTTCTCTCTTAGAAGTATTTATCAAACTAACTTAATGCTTCTCACTCCCTTAGAAGGCTTGCCCTCTCTTAGAGCCTCTCTCTCTCTCTCTCTCTCTCTACATTTCTCTGATTTAGAAGCACTATTTGTCATTCCTAACAATAATACTTTAGTAGCCTAAAATCCTCTCTTAGAAGCCTCTTTCCCTTACAAGCCTCTCCTCTTAAAAATCTCTTTTTAGTAGATGTCTCTCTTTTCCTCTCCGTCTAACTATCTTAGATGCCACTCCCTCTCAAAAAATCCTCCTTTTCTCTTACTTAGAATCCTCTCTCTCTCTCACTCTTTCTCACTTAGATCATTTCTCTCACTATCTCTTTTAGAATACTTCCTCTATCTCTTTTATACGTCTCCCTCATAAAAGTTTTTCTCTTAGAATCCTCTCTTTGACTTTCTTAGAAGTCCCCCTCATAAAAGTTTTTCTCTTATAATCCTCTCTTTGACTTTCTTAGAAGCCTCTCTCCAAAAACCACTTCTTTCTCTCGCTTGGAATCCTTTCAATCTCTATGAAGCTTCTTTCCTTGAAGACTCTTTCTCTCTCTTAGAGGCTACCTCTTTTCTATTTTTCTAGACACTATCTTTATTAGAAGCTTTTAAGTAACATAGAAGCCTCTCTCTCTCTCTCTCTCTCTCTCTCTCTCTCTCTCTCTTAAAAAATAACCTTTATCTTTAATAAGTGTCTATTTATTAAACGCACAAATGTAATATACATGCACAAATATGTATATATAAGTATAAAAGAAGTGCTTTTAGATACATGCATACATAAATGTGTATTGATACATGCCTACACATACACATGTTTATGCACGCATATATCTATACTACTATATAAAAGTGTCTTGGGATTCCACTCTTAGCAAATCCTGATCGTTCATTTGTAAATTTTAAAATAATCTGAAACGTCCATTTATCACTCAAATTCTTTATTTATAACCCATTCCATTAATTTCTACCTACAAAACATTTATTAAATCGTTTAAAAAAACGAGCGTTTTCTGAGAAATTCCCACACCAGGCCGATTAGCTTCAAATTCCCGCACGGATACAATCACTACAGGAAAACCTGTTATTACCGGTGGACAAAATCCGCCGGAACAAATGTAAAATCCGACGGAACCGTTCGTTTCCGGCGCATTTTCCGGCGCAAATATCTCCACCGGTTTTGGGTGCGTCGATAAATTTTTTCCGACGCATATGTTGCGCCAGAAACAGTTCCGGCGCAGTTTCCGACACATTACCGGCGCATTAAACGGTTTGTTCGCCGACGTGAAAACTGTGAGAATTCCGGCTCCTAATGCGCCGGTATTTGCCTTCGTATCATGCGACGGTAATTAACGGCGGATAAGGCGCCGGAGTTGCGTCAGTGAAATTCCACGATTGGTTTACGACGCAATTGTTGCGCCGGTAATTAACGGCGGAATATCCGCCGGACTTGCGACGGTAGTGTCCGACGGATCATATTCGCCGGTACGTACGCTCGATACATTTCGTTGTATCGTCTTTTCCGGCGGATTACCGGCGCATAATCCGCCGGTTTCCGGTAGCATTGACAAAAAAAAAATTGCCTTCCCAGCCAACAAACCCATTTCCACGCCTGCAAACCTATCAATTCTAACACATACAAGTTCCACAACAGTTCCACAACTTCACAATAATTTATAACAGTTTCACAACAGTTTAGTACTAAAAATTAACTGATAACATCATATTAAAAGTAATTGTCCAATAACACAAGTTCACATAAAAATACAAGTTCATTTCAACTAAATTACACTACTCTGACTCCGTCGACTCCTCCTCAGGTGGAGCTACGTCTTTTCCACTCAGTTGCTCCCTCATCTTGCGCATTTCATCCAGCAACTGATTGTGTTGCTCCATACTTGTTTGCACCTGTGCTTGCAGCTGAGCTTGAACCTGTGCTTGCAGCTGAGCTTGCCAATCAGCTTGTGATTTCCTTACTTGTTCTAGCTCAGCTTGAAGGGCAATTATTTGTTGAGCTTGTAAGGACTCATGCGAACTGGATGCGAAGCTGGATGCAGTAGAGGAGGTCATCCCCTCGTATGCCTGAGCTTGCGCACCTAAGCCATATACTCTACCATGCTGCATTCCTCCGATGGCCTGCGACCACATGCGATACTCAGAATACTCCACAGAGCCGCCAGAAGAGCCCTCAACTGATGCGGCATGAGTCTCTCGAATCCGTGTATATTCCTCCTGTGAAAATCGAATATAAGTATATATATAATTAAACTAAAACTTATAAAATATCAAATATTTATAAAAATATACTTACATGGGCCTTCCTTGCTCTCTCATCAATCCATTGTTGATCCTCCTAACGCTTATGAGTGCGACTATGCAATTCCACAGGAGTTGGTTATCTACCAAGTGACGCTTTCTGTTACAATTAAGAGAGTTTTATCAATACTAATTATTAAAAAACAATTTTAAAAAATAATTAAAATTCATTACCAAACGACGTCTGTGCTCAGTATGTGGAACGGAACCTCCTGTATGAAGTGCACTACCTAAGCCCCCAACATCAGAAGCTCTGTTCTGTCGATTTTGATCCCTCCTAGTGTACTCTTCGCTGCCCCAAGCTGCATTCAACTCAGCCCATATCTCCTCTCCAATCCACAATGGTCGCTTCCCAACCTTTCTAACATCTGTGAACATGTCGCGCATCCGAGTAGAGCCACGCTTCTCAAAATTCTTTCTAATCCTGTCATTGTGTTGGGGCAGCCAACAAAACTCTTTCTGCAATAAAAAACAATCAATTTACCTTAAGTAAGAAAGAATAAATCATTTAACATAAAAACAAAAACACAGAAATACCTCAAACTCTCTAAACTACATCTCCCGGACTTCTTTTGGGACTTTCTTCCAAGAAACATAAGGAGCGTCAAACCTGCTCCGTATGATGTCCCGTATTTTATGTGTTGGTTGTTTTGATGGATAGAACCTACAAAAATAAAGTTATGTAAAACAAATATAAAATATAAAATAAAACAATTAGTTAGTTTAAATAAAAGTTACTATACGTACGTGTCACCCTCAGGTGCTATCAACATTCTACCATCTGTCTGCTGCAGCTGCTGTCGAAGGACCAGCTGCTGTCGAAGGTCCAGCTGCTGTCGAAGGTCCTGTTGTAGCAGGCTGATGGGGTGGTGGGGGATAGTATGGTGGAGCATATGGTGGAAATGGATAAGTAGGAGGGGCACCAGCATAAGGTGGGGGTGTGAAGTATGGGTAGAAAGGAGTAGCCTGCCCGAGATCTGGTGAAGGAAATTGAAGGTCCGGTGAGTAGAACTGCGGGCTACTGGCTCCAGGAGTGGGTAAAGGCTGTGTAACAGGCTGAGGCTGTGTAGCAGGCTGAGGCTGTGTAGCAGGCAGAGACTGTGTAGCAGGCTGAGCCGAGGTGGTCTCCTCAGTATGTAGTGACCTATGTGGTCCAATTGTAGTCTTCTTAGTGCGCCTGTTAAAAAAATATTTTTTATCAACCCTCTACTAGGCTGCTCTTCACCTGAAGCCATCTGCACATAAATAAAAAAGAAATATTATAAATATGAGTTATAACAAAAATGGAAATTAACGCAGTGCAGTAGCTAAAAAAAATGGACTGAAGTAAAATACAGGTAAGTAAAAAAAAAACGGAGTGCAGTAGTTATAAAAAACAGTGAAGTAAAATACAGGGAAGTAAAATAAAAAGCAGTGCAGTAGCAAAAATAAATTTAATTTACCTTATGTTGTTAACTCATCATTTGTTGATTCACTTTCATCAGATGATACACTCCTAGCACAATCAGATTCATCATCACTTTCCTCTATGTTTAGATCTACCTCCTCTAACTGCAACTCGCTCTCATTAAATCTGATTTGGTCATCTACATTGATTGGGAGATCTTTTAAATTAGACATAAACTCTTCTTGGTGTGCTGTTGGTATCGTACTGGTTTTCTCAATTACTCCCCTTGGTTTAGTCTCCATAACTACCAGCAAATCCTGTTTGCCTCGTATTCCGCTTGGATAGTTAGCATAATAGACTTGAGTTGCCTGACTAGCAATGATGAAAGGATCAAACTTTGCATATCTCCTAGCCCGCTTTACTTCTGTTATACCGTAAATTGGATGAACTTTCGTGCCTCTATTTGGTACTGGATCAAACCATTCACAATTGAAGAGATACACAATATTCCTCATACCGGGATATTCAACCTCTAATATTTCTTGTAATACCCCGTAGTATTCAGAATCATCGCCTGTATGGGTGTTCCCTCTTACACATACGCCTGAATTTTCTGTCTTCCTACCTTCACACAAATTTTTTGTTTGAAATTTATAACCATTTACCTCAAATATTTGATAGCATTTTACTAATCTATTTGGTCCCCAAGCTAACTCAGATAACCTTGAAAACTGAGAACTGTCTTCAGCGTATACCTTTAAATGTACAAGATGTCATTGTTACTAATATTAATTGCAGAAATAATTAACTCATTAAGTAAGAATAATTATTCAAAATATACCGTATTTTTGAACCAAGCAGTGAATTCTTTTTCCACTATCTTCTGGACTTCTCCTTCTTCTGATATACTAAGACCATCAATGAACCTCCTACAAATTCATATCTTGAGTTTAGAAGAAAGTATAAAAGAGAACTAAAAATATAACAAAATGAAATCATACTTACTCGAGATACGGCTCAACTTCATCACAATTAAGCAAGATGTACAATGTGATAACTGTCATCTCTTTATCAGTCAAATAGCGCACGGTGCTAGCGCCTAAAGGTTCCCCAATTTCACTAAATACAGATATATTAGAGGATTTACCAACATTCTGAGATCTTGAACTTTCACCTGATTGAGATATTGTTTCAAAATAATACGAGCAAAACTTAGTAGTCTCGTATGTTAAATATGCTTCACAGATAGAGCCTTCGGGTCGTGCTTTGTTCTTAGCGGTCTTCTTAAGTTTATTTAAATATCTCTCAAAAGGATACATCCAACTATATTGAATAAGTCCACCAACCATAGCCTCATATGGTAAATGAATAGGTTGATGCTCCATAGAGTCAAAAAAGCCTGGAGGAAATATTTTCTCAAGTTGACACAAAATGAATGGAATTTGCTGCTCCATATGAATCAAATTCTCCACATTTAATTTAGAAGAGCATAAATCTTTGAAGAAGACACTTAACTCGACCAAGGGCTTCAAAATCTGATCTGGCAGATAACTGAAAGCAGTGGATAGTAGACATTGCATGAAGATGTGACAATCATGACTTTTCAATCCAAATAATCTCCCTAATCTTATGTCAACACACCGGCTTAGATTGGAAGAATATCCATCAGGTACTCGTAGAGTCTTCACCCATTCACAAACTGCTCGTTTTTGCTCTAAAGTTAATGTGAATGGAGCTTTTGGTTTGAGGAATTTTCCCGCTCCACCATCCTTCAATTCCAAAGCTTTCCTTCTACAAATCTCCTTTAAGTCCATCCTTGCTTTTATATTATCTTTTGATTTCTCTTTGATGTCCATAACTGTATAGAAAATATTATCAAAAATATTTTTCTCTATATGCATAACATCCAAGTTATGTCTAATCAAGTTTGTTCTCCAATATGGCAACGACCAAAAAAATACTTTTCTTGGTCCAATTATGGTAGACACCATATTCCGGCAATCTGAACTCAGCTAATCTTGGAGATTCCATTATGGTGGGCAAGAACTCTACTCTTTCAAAAATTTCTTCACTACTGAATCTTGGTGGAGGAGGAATCATCACAATTTTATTTTTAGTAAAAGCTTCTTTATTTCGCCTGAAAGAATGACTTTGAGGCAAAAACATTCGATGACATTCGAACCAACTGTTGTTCCTACCATACTTTAAAGTGAATGATTTTGTATTTTCCAAACAATATGGACAAGCTAACTTGCCTGAAGTGTTCCAACCTGAGAGCATACCATATGCAGGAAAGTCACCAATTGTCCAAAGTAATGCTGCTCTTAGTATAAAATTCTGTTTGGTGGAGATATCATATGTACTTACTCCTTCTTCCCATAATAAACTTAAATCATTAATCAGAGGTTGTAAGAATACGTCAATCTTTAATTTTGGATTATGTGGCCCTGGAATTATAAGTGACAGAAACATATAAGGAGTAGTCATACATAACTCTGGAGGAAGATTGTAAGGAGTGAGTATTACAGGCCAACATGAGTACGGTGTAGCCGACTGACTGAATGGAGTAAAACCATCTGCGCATAAACCTAATCTGACATTTCTTGGTTCTGCCGCGAATGTGGGATGTGTACGATCAAAGTGCTTCCAAGCCTCTGCTTCTGATGGATGTGTGATAACACCTTCTTGTGGAATGCGATCATTATGTCATCTCATATGTGCAGCAGATCTCATGGATGCATATAGCCGTTGTAGTCTTGGAATTATTGGAAAGTAGAACATCTTACTAACAGACACATCCTTCTGCTTTCTTCTATTTCTAGATTTGGGTTTAAATCTTAGTGCATTGCAATGACGGCATACAGTTTCTGCAATATCTTCTTTAAAGTATAGCATGCATCCATTGACACAACAATCTATCTTTGTGCATGTCAAACCAAGTTTCGAAACTAACTTCTTTGTCCGATATAGATCTGTATGAATTAAATTATCTGTCGGATTGGTTTCCTTAAGCAGCCCAATGAATTGATTAAAACATTCACGAGCAACATTATATTCAGCCTTGATGCTTAATATCTTCACAGCAACAGATAGTTCTGAGTGAGTCGTACACCCTTTCCAGATTGATTGCTGTGCAGCATGCAATAAATCATAAAAATTTTGTGCCTCCGTATTCGGTAACTCTTCATAAATTCCAGTTGCATCATGAACTAATTCCTAAAGATTTGGACGGATGTTTTCAGCCTCAGCAACATTACTACTTGTAGAAGGACCGCATTGATAATCAAATTGTGGCTCATACTCACCATGACAAGTCCAATACCAATACCGTGGCATGAATCCTCTGCGATACAGATCAACAGTTACGTCATCTGGTTCTAGGATCACTAGATTTTTGTGTTTAGAACATGGACATCGAAACTTTTCTTCAGATATAAAGATCGGCAGCTGTTTCGCTTGCTGAATGAAAAAGTTCACCCCATTGATGAATTCATCTGTTAATGTCTTCCGACTTTGAGATAATCGGTTATACATCCAACTTCGTTGATTTCTAATATCCATAACCTATAAATAAGAGTAAAAAATTAATGGATTTATATATTTCTAATATCCATAACATAAAATTATGTTACACTTATTAATGAAATGATTGCTCAAAGTCACAATTCCCTCACTAGGTCTACTAACCACTAAAGCAAAAAGATATGAAGTAATGATGATCTCCATAATCCAACTTTACCTTCAACTCCCTCTCTAGTCTTATCAACAAGAA